>WYDI02033238.1:44401-78442 GCA_009867235.2 Psittacus erithacus | reverse complement strand
ATCCATTTTCCCCTTCTTGAAAATGGGGGTTATATTTCCCTTTTTCCAGTCATGGGGAACTTCACCTGACTGCCATGGTTTTTCGCATATAACGGGCAGTGGCTTAGCAACTTCATTTGCCAGCCCCTTCAGGACCTGCTAATGGATTTCATCAGGTCCCATGGATTTGTGCACATTCAGGTTCTTAACATGGTCTCGATCCAGATCCTCTCCTACAGTGGGCTGAGGGTCTTCATTCTCACAGTCCTTGCATTTGCCTTCCAAGACTTGAGCAGTGTAGCTAGAGCACTTGCCTGTGAAGACTGAGGCAAAAAGTAATTGAGAACCTCAAAGACCTGTGGTTTTCTCTGGCCCCTGAAAGCTGAGTGTGAGCTCTTGTGGTACACATGCAGAGTGGGTCTGTGGGCTGCCCAGCTGGGGCATCAAATGGGTGAGGGACAACTCAGTGGGAGAGGCAGTAAAGGTTATATCCTGCCACCAGAAGCCTGGAGATGATGGTGAGAACTCCAAGGAGAGCTGGTGGCACAGAAGGGTCAGAAAGCTGAACAAGCTGAATAAGGTGACATGGGTGATGCCTAACATTTCTCCAACATCAGAGACCCAAGCAGGTGAACAGAGAAAGAAGGAGGAGGATGAGTTGTATAAGGAGCAGGGAATGCACCTGGTGGGGAGAAGAGGGTTAAGCAGGATTGAGAGGATTTAGGGCAGATGAGAAACAGTGGTAGAGCAAAAGAAATATGCATTAGCAAACTGAGGGTAGAAAAGGGTCTGTGCCCCCTCATACTCTCCTTTGCAGAAAAGATCATGAGCCTCAAATTGTCTTTGTCTAAGATCAATGCAGAGATGAAGCACAAAAAATCTCCCCAAAACCCGTAAGTGCTTCTTAGATAATGGAGTGCTTCCATTTCATGCAGTTGATGACAGATGCTTTGTGATCCTTCACATTTATTTATTTTCTTTGGATATCAGTGATGACTGTTCCAGTCTTTTAGCTTCCTAGAACAAAAATCCGGAGGAGATTGGACCCAAGTAGCAAATGTGTGAATTGCTGTTTAACATTTGTAGCTTTGGCAGATAAATAACAGTTGCAGCCAGTGCTTATTTCAGCTGTGTGAAGTACAATTACGATGGGATTGTTTTTTGTGGGTTTCTGACATGATAGTTGTTGAGAGCTCAGTAGAGCTGGATTGACTGTGCTAGAGCAATGTTTGCCTTGAGTGCTTTTGCCATGGTAGAATGGTGTACTGGCATCTCTGCTACTCTCTCACACTACCTAGTTAGTTAGTCTCAACTTGGGCATGAAGGAAATAAATGGGATAAGTGGATGGCAAAGGTTGGGTGCTCCAGTGCCACCTTGTGCCAGCACAGGACCATAAATTATTTACTAAATGTTTTATAAATTGCTTTCATATCCTTGAGATCTGAAATTCTGATCCGAAACAACAAGAGCACACATTGCAGGCAAACACCTTTCTGTCTTGTTTCCCCTGTGGCTGTTAAGTATCCAAGTTTAAGGAGCAGGCAAGTGTAAGCTTATGATCTGCTTGAAATAAAATCAAAATGTGACAAAAATGGTTAATTGAGCATAGCATTTGAACAGTTGGCAGCAAATGAGAGGAATGGCACCTCGACTCATCAGAACAAGACTCCTACATTGGGTATCCAGCCACCTCGCAGTTAGCTTTGAAGCCCTTGTCATGTTCTCAGAGCAGATGTCACATCTTCAAAAGATATTACGGGCTTTGTTGGAAGATGAGAAAGATGTTACACATCTGCTTAGTGTAACTTTAAATGAAGGAATTGTATTTTAAATGTACATATTTTTCTTGGATTTGAGTTGTAAGGAGCTGAACTGCTGTCTTAAGAGTTGATTTGCCTTTTAAGTGTCATGAAAACCTATTTTTAGGATTGCTAATATGTGTTTCTCTTGTAACCTGTTATACTTGCTACAAAGACAAATCAAAATTTTAGGGAAGTGTATGGGTGGGTTGTGCTGCAACATATAGACATGGATAAGTGTCAGTTGTGGTGTCACCTGGGAATTAAGGCAGCTCAGTGTCTGCGGTGAGATGGTGGCAGTTCACAATCTGGAAATGGCTCCAGTCCCATTCAAAACATCATTTTGGAGCTCTTTCCACATGGCATCTTGTTATTTGTTGGTGTTAAGGGTAAAAATTGTGACTATTTCTGAATAAAATACAAGCTTAGGGTAAAATAGCAGTGACTGGGCTGCCTGTTTTGGGTCTAACCAATGATATTACCAACACACATTTTCATGTTTAGCATAGGAATCAAAGCAGTCTATTTCTGCTGAAGGAACACACAATGTGCTGGAACTGTGCTTGGGATGTGCTGGACCACCCCACCTTCAGCAGAAGGCAACTGTCAGGACTTGCAAACTTCTGATTCTCTCAGGTCTGATTACCGTTTCTCACACCGCAGCTTTCACTAGCTTGCTCCAATGAACAGCAGATCTTTTGCAAATATTCACGTGGCTATTCCCCCTTAACTCCCAGGAGAGGGAGAAAATAACTTTCAGTTACTGATAGTTCAGCTTACTGCTTCCTGCAACTGTAGCCACTGACCCAAATGTGAACACACAGAAAACATATGCTGTGTTTTATTTGCCGGCTGTAAAAAAAATGGTTTTGGAGCACGCGAGATGTCACATCTGTTTAGTCAACAAAATATTGTCTCCAGTGCACTGAATGGCTTCCTTTGTAGTAAGTGCTGCATTTCAGGATGCCTGTCAAATTTGGTCTATAAGCTGTTTTACATGTTCTTTATCTTACAGTGTTTCTCTCTTGATTGCAGCAAGGGAAGCCATATGTCTTTGATAGAGTCTTACCTCCTAATACAACCCAGGAGCAAGTTTATAATGCCTGTGCCAAGCAGATTGTTAAAGGTAGGTGTTGTCTTTGTTTATTCCTGCTTGCGGGAAGGGGAAAAGGCAGGATGTCTCCCTGTGTACCCTCAAGCTATTTAAAGACTGGATAATAGATGTTTAGATGTCTGTATGGGAGTTTAGTAACTAGTAATTCCAAGTGTTTCCTTTTTTAAGGATGTGTCTGTGTAAAAAAAACCAACCCAAAACAAAAGAAAAAGGGCTGAAGGAATTGCAGTAGTTGTTCCTAATTTTCTCCTTCTGTGTGACTGTTATTCCACCCAAATACTTGCTTTTTGTGATATATGATAAGCAACAGAAAGCATGTTCTTCATGCAGTGTGAGACTATGGGATGAGTGTGGAATAGCTGTGCCTTTGAATGATAGATAGACCATTAAAGGAAAACTTAAAGGGCACTGGTTTTGTAGCTGCTTTGCAGGCAGATGGCTTGCATTTTAAAATGAAATTGGAACAGAAGCGAGTATTGGATGGCACCCTATTTGTTTAAATCAAAACCTTCATAAACGTGAAGCTTTTAACTTGAGAATCAAACTTTTTGGGTGCATTTGAATTGCCTGTCATACTTCCCCCACCTGCCCTACTTCTCCCGCATCCCGAATCGTCCTCAGACCTCCCACTTGGTTCTGATGCTGGATAGTCCATCCATGAAGGTATTACAGCTGCTGCAGCATCTCAGGGATTACGAGTAGTACCTGATCTAGTTATTCCCTGGTTTTGTGTGGTGTCCCTGCACCCTCCAAAATTTGGTCCTCAGCTTTTGTTTTTAAATTGAAGTATGTAAGCAATGCAAATGGTGTCAGAGCTGGTCAGAGTTGTGCTTGTATAGCAGCACAAGGCTGCACATTTAACACTGGAATTTATGTGGTATGAGAGATTCAGGGTTGTTCAGAGGTGCAGGAGCTACTGATGCAGTGCTGAAGGATTAGCTAGTGTTTCAGGCATGGAGCTGGATCTGCTGGGAGCTTGTGTCTGCCGGTGGGGAGAGGTCCCTGGGGTGAGCAGTGCTGCTGCAAATCCTGGGTTCTGTTCTGGCTTGCTCAGACAGCCTGGAGCAAACCAACATGCATGTAGTCTAGATGACTGGGGGGAGGCCCAGAAGCTAAGTTATTTCATGTTGGAGAGAGGAAATGAGTCATAAGACTTCAGTTGCTTCCTCTCAGAGAGGAGCCTAATTATGGCAATTCTGACTTCAGAGGGGTAAGGCTTTAATAAAATCTGGAGGGATTGGAGTTGTAGACCTTGGAAATCATTAGTTTGGGTTGCTGACACACCACTCGACTTTTGGAAGTTTGGGGAACTGTTTCAGTACTACAGTGTGTGTGTGAACAGAATCAGCACATCGCTGTTTGTAGAGTTGTGGGGTTTATTTATATCCCCTGTGGAAGCTGGTTTCCTCTGAAAATGGCAAGAGAAATAAAATCCTGTTTGAGGGTAAATTGGAAGACCTATATGAATGACTAAGCCTTCTTCCTTAGCCAATTAGAAAGGCAAATACTTTCCAAAGTCCTACTTAAAAATAGAGTTAAAACATATTTTTGCATGTCTATTAACTTGGACCTTCTAAATAACTTGAAAGGCAAGTTTGTTGCGGGAGCTGGTGTAGAAAAAAGGAAAGGAGAAAGAGAAATGGGGGAGGAAAAGAGAAGCAGAGAAAGTGAGGACAGTGATGGGGCAAGAGAGAAAGGGACATGGGGGAAAGAAAGACGGTACAAGACAGGGAGGCAAGGAAGGAGAGCACAGTGTTACTAGAGTGATGTTCTTGAGCTCTAGGCTTACATTTCCTTAGGTTTGATTTACAGTTTAAAGCATAATAAATTGAAGAATGTGAAATGGATTGGACTTTGTCTGATAGACTGGAACAATGTAATTTACTACGTGGAAATATGAGCTAAGTGCATTACAACTTGGAGCACTGTTTAAGTCTTTGAGACTTTTTTTGATAGCTTTTCAAGGTTACTGTTTGTTCTCAGATTTCATTATACTCTCATGGAATAGCTGATGGTTTCATTGTGATTAACATTATCACAGAAAATGCCAGCTGGCCTAGCAGTCTCTAAAACAATAGTTATAACTATGTTTACAATAAGAATTATCTAAATGAGTTTTTCATCAGTAAAGAAGAAATGGGATTAGGTTTAAGTAAACAGCTCAATTACTAAGTCAAAGTGTTTCATTTTCCATACATGAGAAACGGGAACGTTTTTTTAGAGGAGGTGAAGCAATATGTGTGTTACAGCGATTTGAATCAGGGTGGGTACTGGGATGGTGTTCCTTCAAGGTACTCCTAAGGGCAGAAATACCAATAGTGGAAGTATGTGGGAAATCAGCACTGGTGCATATGACCACAGCTTGGGAACTTGTGTTTACATTTCTTTTAACCAAACTAAGAAATATTGCTAAATCTGAAAGGGAACAATAGTGTGTGATTGCCACCATTTTTGCTTTGTTTCCAATTGCTCTCTATTGTCAGAAAACAGCTTTATCTTCTTAATCTATACAGATGGATGTCTGCATCAGGATTTTGCATTCTTCTTACATTTACAGTGAGGGAGAATATGTAATGGCCCAAGCTGTGAGCATGTTAGTGTGTGTGTGTTAACAGCTGCGCATTTGTGTTACCCATGAGGAGGAGAAAATTGCTTTAATGATATTTTAGGTGGTGGGCTTGCTTTCACTGCGTAGCTTATTGACTTTCTATTCTGGTTACAAATACAGGCCTCAAATGCTGAGTTGCAGAACCTAGAAAGCTTACAGATGGAAAAGATAAGTATAGAGCTAAAAATCTGGCTTTAGAAATGAGGCTGAAAGGACCTCTGTAAAGCCATTTGTCCTTTCTTCTTGCCATTAAGACTCCTAAAGTGGTCAGGGGTCCATCTGCAAGGTCTCCAGCCCACAGCTCCCATTGGCCATTTTTTGCAGAGCTAGGCTGAGTGCTCCAGTACTGCTGGAAGGACTTTCTAGGTCTCTAACCTGGGCAAGTCTGTGTTGTACCCCTACACAATAGCTGCCGTTCTAGACTGTTGCTACCATTTCTATCCATACTCATCATGAAAAAGGCCATCTGGCAGCAGCTGAATGGCTAGTTGAGTAGCTGGTTTATGTGGGAAGGGTAAATCAAACTGATAATCACTGTATAAAGAGTTAGATGAGGAATTAAGGAAAGCACTTTGACTCTTTTTGTTTGTTATGAGTTACATAAAAATCCCAACTGATCTCTGTTCAGTCACTTTGTTCACCTGTTTTTTCCCCTCCTGCTCCCTCACTCTTTAAGTTTTGTGCTGGCTGTTTCTATCTGGGTCTGTCTTCTCTCTTTCTTCAATTGACAGATGGTATATTAACTATCTTAATGTGGAAAGCCTTACAACAAAAATAACCTCTTCTACTACTGAGACCACTGGCATTTTTTAATAGCAGCTGATGCAAAAGGCCAAAAGGCTGTTTTTTGTGAAACAAAGTATTTTTTCCTATTTGAGAAGGTAAATTACTTACCTGTGCTTCCTCAAGCAGAATGTATCTTAATATACATTGATGCAGATTCTGAGCAATTTTCTTACATAACAGTTGATTAATCAGGTTATTTTCCCCCTAGGCTGTGTACCAGTATAGAGCTGATGTTGTACCTTGGATTCACCTGGGCATAATAAGCCTTTTGTTTTTTGACTTCGAACATTCTTTTTTTAATTCTCTAAGTTAACCGGATTTAGCAAAAAGAGGACCTAGTAGAAGTGAACTCTTAGATTCTGTTCAAATGTCCTGGGAATTTAAATGTGTTTGGATGTGAAGTGGTATTTTAGAAACAGGCAAGAGTTGCATATGTTGGCTCAAGGATTTCTGACCCCCACCCCCTCTTTTCTGCCCCAGAATGATTATTATTTTGATGCCTAAACACCTTAGAAACTAGTTCTGTGTGTCTTCCAGACACTTTAGCTCATCTTCCCCAAGTGCTGATTTCCATCTGAAGAAGAAAATGAACCTTCCTTATTTTCTAATTTCCAACAAGATTTTAGTTTAGAATAAAAAATTAAAACACAAGTACTTTCTTTTCTTCTGGCTAACAGAGATGGAGGCTTCCATACACAACAGATATGGAGTACTTACAACTGGATGTAGCCTCAAAAGTTAAATATGACTGTTTCCCTGTTGTGCTTGTACACATGTGTGTTTAATAGGAAAAGAGTAAGCTTTATATTTAAAAAGTTTCAAATACAGTTTCGTTAAATAATGCCTTGCCTATAGGCTATTTTGAAATTTAGTATTAATCTGATTAACTTTTTTAAAGGAAATAAAATTTTTTGTATTTATAAAAAAGATATAACTTTTATCTCCTGTGAGCTGCTGTTGCTGTTTTTACACTGCAAATCCTTGGCTGCATCTCTACCTCTACCTCCTTGGTCCTGTGCTTCATGTTTCTGCTGGTTTGCCTGAGTTAGACCCATCAGTGCAAGTTGAGTGGAGCTCCTAGCAGAATTCGTTTTAAGGTTTTAATATTCACCAATCTTCAGAAATTTGCTAAGCAGTTAATTTTCCCTCATTAATACTTTATTGTCTTCCAAAGCCAATGCTTAGAATATATTGAGGATTTATTGGAAAAAAAAAGTCACTCAAATTGCACCTGTGAAAGTTCAAGTGCATGGGCTTTGAGCATGGTACAGAGGGGGAGTGAGGCTCCCCACCAGTTTTCTCCTGCGTTCGAGCTACCTTTGTTGTAGCACTTCCACTCAAATTCATTCTGTGTTCAACTGAAAATGAATGAGATGTTCCCTTCAGAAAAGAACTGGTGAGGGAATGTTTTGAAATAACCAGTAACATGGTCCTATTTAGAAGGTGAAGTAATGGGCTGAAAGCATGATACCACTGCGTCTATGCCTGGACATCGGGTTTTTTTATCTATGCAATTGTTATTTATAATTATTTATTTTAAGCATTGTTTCCCTAAAGCAAGAATAAGCAAAGTATCTATTTTTGTAAACAGATGAGGATGCTAAATTTATACAAAATGTTAATACCAGAATGACAGTAATTAGAGTCTCTGTCATTTTCCCAGATTTCAAGATTTGAAAAAATTACCCAGCAATACTTTGTGGAGGTCTATACAACCTCTGGCTTGTCTGTTCTCTTCAGCTCTCCAAAACAGTTCTGACACAACTTAAATAGTTACACTCTGGTTTAAATTAGAATATATTTTTTTAAAATGTCTTCATTCCAATTTCATCCTTACTCAGTATTGCCGTATAGGAGATGCTGGGTCTGTGTAGCAGTTGTCTGTGGAAAACATCTCCTTCCCTTTTTTTTTAATGATTTCTTTTCTTTGAAATAACCTTGCTATGGTTTTTCTCTGGTTTTTTTTATGTTTGTTTCTTCTTCATTCTTTTTATATTTTTCTAATGTATCATATTTAAGTATCCTTTCTATCTGGACCAGCTACACACAGACATATGGAGATACAAATAAGGAGATTATATGTGTTTGTGTTTATGTAAATGCAACATATATGGCATATGTAATATTATATAATATAGTCGTGTATATATTTCCTATAAATACACACACACAAACATCTTTTTTTCTCCTGCTAGCCTGTATTAGTACAGCTATAGAGGATTGAGCAACAGAATGAATATTTCAGAAGGAAGGTGGGCATCCCAAAGCGAGCACCCCGGCCAGCATCATTCTTGCTACATTTGGGATCCAGGGGAATCATTCATAGGAGCGTGATGAGAGCTGTGTGGGGTTTTTAGATTGGAGGTTTCCTTCGTTTTTTATTAGCAACTATCGTAAATATTACTCTATTTTTTTTTTTTACATGAAAGCTGCATAAATAGGTGCCCTTACTTAAGACTTCAAATTCACTTGCCGGGAGGAAGTCCCACCCAGTAATCCTTTCAACTGCAATGAATGGACATGGGGCTGTGCCTAAGAACCAGCTGGTTTACTACCCTCATGGATTTCTAAAAGCTACTGTAAACATTAACCACTGCAAATTTAAAAATGGATATTTTTTATATATTAATGCAATATAAATTTATTCATTCTGCCTTGAGAGAAGTATATTTCAATAAAGCCAATTCTGCTTTTATAACTTTCTTCTTGCATTCCTCTTATGCTTTACAGACAAGCTTGAAAATTAATGAGGCCATGAACTGTTGAAGGTGATATAGTAGTAAAAATACACAGTATGAGTTTAATTTTCTGTATGGTGCATTTGAAATGCAGGCAGTTAAGTTTTCTCTTTCCCATGTTACACAGGTATATCAGAAAATACCAGGCATCCAGAGATTTTTTTTCCTCAGGGAAATGAGATGTCATTAATTCTGCAATTCTTTAATTTAGATTTTATTATGAATTGTTTTCTTTTCTTAAAGGTTGTTTCATATTTTTCTTTTTTGTTTATTGCACAAACTATTTTCTAATTGAGCATCAACATTGTGGAAGACTTGAAATTATGATAATCAAGCTTTAAGATGGCAATATGAGTTTTAATTGTTTTTCTTCTCGCAGATGTTCTTGAAGGGTACAATGGCACAATCTTTGCTTATGGGCAGACATCATCAGGAAAAACACATACTATGGAGGTACAGTGGCAAAATTAATTCGGTTTGGTAGAAGCAGTAGAATTATATGTACCAGTTACTTGAATAAGCCAGCTATCTGATGCATTCAGCTGTAAGTGATATATAAAAAGAGATCTGGGTATGTTTAGATTCTGTTGCCTTTTAAGCTGTAGTATTTATTTCAGCATGGAGAGTTTATTTTCAGGAGATGTCTACAGATGCCTAGCCAAACTAAGAAGTGGTGAGTGAAAAATATCAAGTATTTTCTCCATATTTGTTTTAACAGTTTAGCTATGTGTATATTTTAAAGAATTTGAGTGAGATTTGTTAATCCACAAATGAAAATAGTAATAAGGGTCTATAGAGTTCCCTTGTATGCAGGATTACGAAAATTCCTGCCTTGGTTATTGGTTTTCTCATTTGCACTCCCCTTCTGGGAATATCACTCTCACACACTACAGCACAGATGGATGAATTTAAGAATTGTTGCTTTGGAGGAGAAAAATGCCAAATTGTACCAAATTCCAGTGACTGAAATCCCAAGTCTGTTCATATTTCTGCTATGTGAGGTGTGTCAGTGCAGGTTTTTCCCTTTGTTTATTTTTTTTTTTAACTGTTCAATTAGAAGACATTTACATATTTTAGGCTTTTGCTAAAAAAGGAGGATCATTCAAGCATTTAATCCTCACATAGGATTGTTCCATCACAATGCTGTACAAGCTTGGAGCATTTCAGTTCAACTGTGAACATTAAATGGGAGGTCTAAAGCAAAGTTTTGCTAAATAAAAGGAAAAAAATAGTTTTCATTTGTTTAACAGCATCAGATGGTTTTGCTACATGGTTAACACAGGTGACCTACGGTAACCTGAAGGTTGAGTAAAGCAATATTCCTATGAGCCAAAAAGCCCTGGTTAATTTGCTGTTCAATTGCCACAGTTGCTCCTTTCCTGGAGGATGCAATAACTGATACCTCACATCTAATTAAGTGCGTCCTTGTGAGGATGGGGGAAATCACTAGCTCAGCCTTCACAGATGGAGCAATGGCTGAGTAATCCACCAGCTCTGAATGTAATTAAATCAAAATGTCTGCAGGGCTTGAGCTGGTGCTTCCACATGGCATGGGGAAAGATCTCTTAAAGCCGATTTATATTCAGAATTACAAGCTGTGATAAAGAAAATGACTGTAGAAAAATGGCTGGTTTACTTCTTTAATAAAGAAAAAGCTGTCATTTTAAAGTGGAACCAACCCTATATTCAGTTTTAATCCCCCTTTTAACCTAACATCCTCTTGTAAAGTTGCTAAAAGTATGTTGTGGAAGATAAAAATAGTCTGAAGTTGAAGAAATAGTAAATCCTCTTGATAAAGCTGTTATGAAGGATTTTCGGTGAAATACTTCATAGTATTAATCTTAAACAGGACATGGTAGTATAATATAGCCAGGATAGGCTTTCTGACAGACATAGGTCCTTCTCCTGTGCTAGATAATGCATTTAACAACCTGTATAGCAGGATAGATACCTTCTTAAAAGTACATATTTTTGCTCATAAGATTATATTGATGGGCTTTGCCATTATAGTAATTTTCAATACTGAATCCTTATAAATTGTAGTTATTGTATCAACATTCTGAAATAAAACAGCACTGTCTCAAATGTTGCACTTCAATAGCTACTGCCTGCCTGCTATGTTTAAATGTAGAAAGTAAAGTTATTATTAAAATGAAAGGCTTTAATGAGCAGAGAACTCTCCATCTGGGTGCTTTGGGTTAGTTTACAAACTGCAGTATCAGCATAGCAGCAACAGCACATGTCTCAAATTTGTTCTGAGTTTACAGCTAACTCCATGAGAGTGGGTTTTGGGGTTTTTGGTGAGGTTTTTTGGTGAGCTTTTGCTTGTTGTTGTGGGGGGTTTTTTTGTTTGTTTTTTTTTGTTGCCCTTTTTTTTTTTTTTTTTGGTGTGTTTTTTTTTTTTTTTGTCTTTTTTTAAAATTTTATTTGGATTTTTTATTATTATTTAATTATTTTTTTAATTCCAGCTATCCTGTGAATAGCCTACTTTTGCCCTTTTGCCTTTCTGTTTCCCTTCCAGTTTCTGGTCGTCATGAATTATAGTAAGACCTGTTTCAATCATCTCTTGTTTTAGTAAAAATCCATTTATAATAAAGTAAAAAATGGGCATTTTTCAATGCATGACTGGCTGTTGGTGTTTCAGCCTTTTAAAGATCTTAACTTTTCTTGAAGTGTTGAATGTGATCTTTTTTCAAACGCTGTAGTTCCTGCTGACTTAAAAAGTGAGAAGGCTGGAGCCCAAGAAGTTGTAGATGCAGTGACTGAGTTACACTTAATCATGTTTTACAGATTGATTTCTCTTCTAAGCTGGAGAAAGCTACGTTAAAGAAAGCATAATTATTACAGGGCTTGTCGGGGTTGGAAGAATGTTTAATCATGCTTTTGTAAGTTGTCACTTCCCCACACTTATTAAGGGATATGTTTACCTGGTGCAGTGATCCCTAAGCTGACGCACCGCTGTGCAGACAGAAGTTTCTGCAACAAATCTTTGAATTCAAATCGTCCCTTGGCTGAGGTAATGACTCAGCTTGGTCAAAGCAACTATAGAAAAGGGGATGCTGCATAGCTGTAGCATTTTGGCTCTACAGCTGCCTTTGCTGCTTTGGAATCATGCATTTTGCAGTACTTCATAGTGTAGCCATACCTTTGGTTGGATTTATGTGCACTGTAGAAATATCAACCAATCTCCGTTTTTTCCTAGTTTAGGAAAAACTCCTTTTTCCCTCTTTGAGAAAACCCTCTCCATACAGTAATATGGGATAGTCAGTTGGTTTCAGTGATCTTTCCAAGGACTTCTTCAGGGAGAAGAAATGGATAGTGTGAAAACTGTGTCACAGTCTCTGTTCAATAACTGCACTGTGTGATAGAACCGAGTAGTGAGCTGGCAAGGTAAAACAAAGTGTTGGGATGTGTGCTTCTGCAAAGTTTTCCCCTCCATCAGGGATTTAGTTTTTTCATTCACCCTTTTTTTCATTCTTGTGATCTGAAATAAAATGGTGTATCATATGACAAGGACTTTTTTAGTTTCTGAGAAGCATAATAAGATGTTGAATATGGTATTGCACTTAATGCTTCTGCTGCAGAAGGCAATATTATTTGTATAATATAGATGAAATATTCATGGTTTAGATATAGCTGAGTGCTGCTTTCTAGGGAAGGCAGTCAGCAGCAATGTAACTGATTTATCTATATTCCCACCCCTTTCCTCCCCCCTCACATATTTATGTAATTTGAGGGCAGAAACCTAGTAACTACTTTAAATGCAGGCTTTGAGACAGAGGGCGAGATTTTGTCAGTTGTGTGAAATTTTCTTTATCCTAGGCTTATGCTTAGAAGTTGACTGTCATTTCACCAGCTTTAGCAAAAAGAAGCCATGTCTAGGAAGACTATATTTGAGTATACTAATGAAGGTTGAGAAACTTGCAAAATAGGTCAATATGAGCCGCTAGTCATTCACAGACATGCTTAATACTGAAAAACATACGTACAATTGTATGATTTTCTTACTGTTTTGCTAAAAAAAAAATAATAATAATTAAAAAAAAACCCTGATGTTTAATAATTTTTAGCAAATACAGATTAAATCTGACTTCCCATGATTTGGAATTGTATGGTTACCCACTATATTTAAAAGAAAATAAAATTCCCTACCACTATATGGAGTGAGATGCTTTGTGCTGGTACGGGCAGTATTATTTGAACAAAGATACATTCAAAAGCTGTATTACAGTTTCTAGATGCTGTGTTCTGATGGAGTCTTACAGCTACTGAGTTGTTATTGTATATTTCAGCAGTTTCATAAAACATTTGGAATTAACAGTGCAGTGTATCCTGCAGTCAGAAAAGGTTTTTATTTCAAGTCTATTTTTCTATTCAGTTTTCAAGTGGTGTTAGCTTTCCTGCATGTGTCTGTCAAAAAATGAAATGCAAAAAGGAGCTACACACCAGGAAAATTGTTGGTTTTAGTTAATATTCAGTTCTTGCAAGAAAGGAGGAAGGTAGTTGTACAAATTAACATGGAGAACAGTAGCATTCGTAAGGCGCAGTTCCCTGGCAATAGGCCCAGCAAGCTCAAATCGGAATATATTACTCTAATCCTCAAATCCCTGCAACCCAGATTTCCCTTTAGCTTTCTAGCATAGTAGTGAAAGAGAAACAGAGTGTTTTAAAACTTCTTGTTTCTGACATGTTTCCAATTAACTGATTTAACTGGCAGAACTGGGCTGTTATTTGTACATTTGTGCTTATTCATCTACCTTTGGTTGGAGAGTGGCAGTGTAAATAGCAGCAGGACAGCAGGCTTAGCAAATGGCAGGAGCTGACAAAACAAATAGGTGCTTCATTGGGTGAAGAGTGCTAAGACATTGAGTTGTTCTGCCACCTTTTCTGTGCACTTATATCAAGTGAATCCTTTGCAAGAGCAGGAGATATGTTCATAGGGACCTGCTGGAGGAAACTGTGTTTGGACAAGGCTTTCTTCTCTCTTGTGCCTGAGTAAGGCTTTCTAAGACATGGTTTGATTTTGTGTCTGCAGGGGAAGCTGCATGACCCTCAGCTCATGGGAATTATTCCAAGAATTGCACATGACATCTTTGATCACATCTACTCCATGGATGAAAACCTGGAGTTTCATATAAAGGTAAATGCAGAATGACGTGTTATGTAATGGGTTGGACAGAAGAAAGTGGAGCTGGATGGGAAATCTGCATTTATGCTGTAACATTGTGCTTCAGAATTTTTCCTTTCTTCCTTTTATAGCTCCAAGAAGCATTATGTTACTAAGGATATTTACTAGAAATAACCTAATACAGTTACTAGCCTTTGATGGCAGTTTTTCTTGAGTGTGTTTTCAGCTCAAGTTCACTAGTCTGTTGATTGTCTTGTCTCTCACCACAGTTGATAGGCTAATCAACATGGTAAGAAAACACTTACTTCACTGCAGGTTCCCCAAAGACTGTACTTAAGCCCCATTACTTATGAGCATAAATACCACTGATTTCCATGACGTTTGTGAGAATATTGACATCCTGTCTTCTATAGTATGTGGGTTTGAAATGGAGGAAAGATGGCTTTGGGCAATTTAAAGAAAGATGTTTAGAAGTAATTTTTTGCTCAGAAGCCTATGTATGAATTCCTTAAGATGGTGGTCTAAGTCTCAATTTGAACAGCTGCTATGTTTTTCCGTGTCCCTATCTTGATCCCAGCCATATGATCTCTCAAATTTCTTGAGTGACCTTTAATTCCTACTGTTCATACAGTCTCCTGGGGAGCGTTCTGCCATGGCAGGGGGCATTGGTCCATCTGGCAGAGTTGGGGTCAGGTACAGCTTGTTTCCAAGCAGATATCAGTAAAATTACCCATTGAAAAATGAATACTCCTCTGTCATCCCTCCCCCAAAATGCACAGAATACACCTAAATGGCTTCGGTACAGTTAAGTAGCTGTGCACAGGTAGAGCGTGAAAACACTGTCCCTTCTCCTGCTGCGACCAGGTGAAGCTCTCTGTGAATGAAGCTCTCTTCCTCTGTCCCTCTTGTGCCTGAAAGTCAGAGATTGAGTGGATTTTCAGTGCTGCTCGCATTAAAGCCCTTGAAGCATTTCTGGGGGTATATATGTGTATGTATGTATTTTTATAATCTATCAGAGAACCTCTGAACCAGCCACTGATCTTCCAGAAGGACTAGGTCATTTGGTATTGAGAACATTCTTCGCAGTGCTTGTTTGTGGGCATGCTCATGAAGTACGCACCAAAGGAGCGGCCTTATGAATTACAAATAAATCATCTAAATATTTTAATAGACTTTAGATTTTAAAATACTGAGCTCCTTAAGAAGAGACACCTCTGAATTTTTATAGAAATGGTTTCAATAGGAGGGACACTGATTTCTCTTTGTAATCTATAAAGTTGTCCTGTGGCTATTGCTGTTCTACATGATAGCACTTGGATACCAACAGATGGGGACCCCCTTGTAGAAGATGTATTAAATTCCTGTCCCGTCAGATGTTTCATTTTATAAATCATGTTCTGCCAGCAATGAATTGTTTCAGTGGTTTTCTTATCACAGTTGACATTTATGAATATCTTAACAGAAAAGTTGCCTAAATAACAGTGAATGAGTGATTATACAAGGAGCTGTCATTGAGAGAAATGCATGTTCTGTCAGTGGGAGCAAGACTTTAACTAAACTGTCATACTCTTTTAATAACTGAGCCAACGTTGAAAATTAACATAATTTTTTTTCATTTCCCTCTTTAATAGAGGCACATTTAGAACAGGGAGTTGTGTTGGTCCTCAGCAGTGTTTTAATAGGATAATATAAAGCACGTGAATTAAGTCTGGGAGAACAGGACTGTTAAAATGAGCTGATCCAGAGGATGGCTTTAAATGGGACACAGGTGAAGTAAAATGCATAAAAGCAAAATATATCTCTATTTAATAGTAGCTGTCACATAGGAAGATCAATTCATTGGTATAAAACCCCACATGATTTATTTTTCACATGAGAGAAAATGATAATTTACTAAATAGCTAGAATTTACTGATACCTAGAGTTTAGCCGTCTAGTATTCTAGCTGAATAATCCCTGGGTAAAATTTATTTAGGGTATGGTTAGGTACCATGCCCCTAACACATTTGTGTTTTCTTCTGAGTTGAGTACCCTTTTGTTAAGAAAGTCATTCATTCATTCTTCCTCTCCTTTTTTTTTCGTTTGAGGACAATCATCTGTTTCTCTGTTACAGAAAAGGTCATTTTCAGTTTCTTTGGGGCTTGATTCAAGACAGAACTTTTATGTATGCTTCATTTTAAAGTTAATTTGATATATATTGCTGATATTGCTTAGGCTTATGTAAGTTGTATGTTAAACCACCGAAGGTGCTGCCTGCTTTTGTGCTGCTGAATATCAGTATACCTCTTACAGTTGGTCAAACTTGACCATTCTTGTGATGCAGCTATCCTGCTGTGTTAGTAGCTGAATTGATTTGATTCTCTTCAACACTTTTGTCAATTTTGCCTATGTTAAAAACAAAAAAGAAGATAAGATTTGTCTGAAGTTGGGGGGGGGGGTGGTGTTCCTATACTTTCCTGATGAATCATTGATAAATGGAGAAAGATCAGTGACTTGTAAATCGTGCTAAATACACAGATCTTCTCATGGAAGATGTGATTCAAACTATGTGGGAAGTGGGTTTTATTTTTAGTTTGGTGCTTTTTTATTTTGACAGATATGGGAATATAGGTACAAAGATGTATAAATCTAATGTTTGTGATTTCTTAATTAGGTTTCCTACTTTGAGATATATTTGGACAAAATAAGAGACCTACTTGATGGTAAGTTCTGCATTTTTTTGTGTGATTAAATGTTTTTAGGCCTGGTGTAGTGCTCTAAATCAGTGCTTAAGGGGAAACAGCTACTTTCTTTGGCAGTAGTTGTATGGGTTTGTGAAAAAGAATTTAGCAGTTTAAGTCATCTGATCTCTAACTCTTGTGCACCTGCCTCTGCAGTGCTACATAGCTTGGTTATAAAAGGGTACAGAGAATTTTACAGACTTGAAGGCAGGTCTGAGCCTCATTGACAATATATATTCTCAAACTGTAATAATGTATATAGTGTTCCGTTATTTTTTGTTGTGTTTGGTTGTTTCCCCCTTCCCTCCCCCCCCATTAACTCAGGATACATTTGGTTCAACATATTCCTTGCTTTGCTTCTGTAAGGTAGAATTTGTTGGGAGTGATCTGTATTTTTTACAATTTGTGTCTCTGTATATGTGTACTGTATGTTAATGAAAGTGTGAATTGGGTGTGTTGCATCAGTCTGAAGACAGAAATATAAGCTAATTGTAACACAAAACCTGGAACAAGTATTTGAGCTGTTTTGAATTCCTGTGAGTTCTTCTGTCTCTTTTGAAATTCTTGTTGCTTTGGCAAAATCCAGATTGGTCTGTGTTCATTTTACTAACCAAGCAATACACAAAAGTTTTTGTGGAGTAAAGTTAGCTTTAAAGAAACAGGTGCAAGGTGAACAGAACAAGAAACAAGTTTTATGTAACAGAAATATTGGTAGTTCCTAAGAAGTGGGAAGCAACTGCAGTTCTCACTTACAAATTTGATACGTTCACAGTATTTGTCTGTCAGTTCCATAGCTGACACATTTTCACCTGTGGAGTATTCTTAATGATTGCCATCTTCTTTTTCTAGTGTCAAAGACAAACCTCGCTGTACATGAAGATAAAAACAGAGTCCCATATGTTAAGGTACAGGGAAAATTTGATGTTCAGTTTTTCATTCTTTCTCACATATTCATTTACTTACACATTTCCATTTGTATCCCAGTGTGTTTGCTGAAATGATTCAACTTACGTTTGGAGTCTTGAATGTTCAAATAGTATTGGTCCCGGGATTTAAATAGTTTCCAGAAATATTAACAAGCTTGAGTCATGTTTGCTTTATTTTCCTAACTTTAAACATTTACATTTTGATAGTATGGTGTTAAATTTTAAGTATTCATATTCCCATTTCATGGCAGATGTGAAAGAGAACGTTTTGAAAATTTTTATTCTTTAATTTTTTTGCATATATGCTGTAATCTCACAATATTTTAGAACAGATTTGTTGGGTTAGGAATTTGTTTTATAACTTCCTGGGCCCTCACTTGAATATAATATACTTGTCATGAACATATGTGAGACTTAATAATATACATAAAATATTGTTCTGTTTATTCTCATCCTCAGGAGGGAAAAAAAAAAAAGATAAAATAATTCCTTCAGTAATATTGCATTAAGGCATAGAGCAAGGACTATGCATCTTGTCTTGCAGTTTGAGAGAGAAATAATTTGGGTATGTAATCTAACCCAAATTAGTAGTGGAAATATATGCTGTATCAAGTCTTTAATCTGGTGAAAAAAAATTTTCTCCCAAATTACCCTGAAAGTCATACAGAGGCATCTTTTGGTCCATTGCCTTGCTAATGATCATGCTGGATGTTGATGGTTCTTCTGATTTGTTCATCAGCACTAAATATCCTTCCTGATGGCATTTGGAGTACTAGCGCAATTCCTAAAGCTTTCTGGTTTCAACTTGCGTGTTTCTAGGGTTGTACAGAAAGATTTGTATCTAGTCCTGAAGAAGTTTTGGACGTCATTGATGAAGGGAAAGCTAACCGTCATGTAGCCGTTACAAGTAAGTATTCTGTGAAGGCTTTTCTGGCTATATAGTGTGGGTGATTGTAGCTTCCTAGTGATGTATTGATTCTTCACGTTCACAAAGTACTTTGAGTCACTTATGTGAATGATGTAATGATGCACAAATTATAACGCTTTAAAATGAATAGTGTGTGTACTTCTTTTACTGCTTCACTGCATACAGAAACATGTATTGACTTTCAGCTTTGAGAACTCCTGAATTTAATACATGGCGTTATATAGTATTGTGGTATAAAGTGTCAAATATGTATTGTTACACATAGTATAGATATCTTGAAATTATGTATAACTGAAATTACATAGATACTCTCTTCTTTGTGCTACAAGTCTAGAACTCAGAGGAATTCACTGCTCAAATGGCAGGCAAAGACTGCAGAGCAGTTGTCAGACTCTGCCTATCTCTTGCAAGTTATCCCGGTGAAGCAATGACTCGGACTGAGTTCCCATGATGGCAAAGCAAACAAATCTTCCTGAATTAAAATCCATAATTGTTTCAGCCTGTGCCAGATTTGTTGACATTGTGTTGCATGCAGCCTACTAGCATTATGGTAATAAAAAGGACAGGTATCTTTGGCCTATTCCCAATTTATTCTGTAAGATGTCTTTGATCCAAGCAGTCACATTGGCAGGACCGCAGCTTGTAACTCAGATCTTTGGGGTGGGGTTTTGGTATATTTTTAATACATAAATTTATTTTTTATGATGCACAGAGTAACTTCTTTCTCTTCCATGTCACTATCTTCTCATTTTGTTAAATACCATATTGCTTCAGCTATCCCATGGCTTTCTCATCATAGTAATAGAAATGAATTATCTTTTTTTTCGAAGTAATGTTTCCTTCTATTGTTTCTGCTATTCTCTTTAACAAAAAATATCCAAATACAGCTTTTGCTGTGGTACCACCTGTTGCATTTGGTGCACACAGAAAAGTTCTGACAGAAGTTGACACAGAATGAATTTTACCTAGACATAAATCCAAGGAGCAAATTTGGAAGCTTTATTGAAAAAACCTGAGTTTGGAGGTGGAGAAGAAAAAGGGAGTTCAGAGAACTACAAACATTGCTACAAATGGGAATGGGTGAAAGGTGGTAGTGGGGTTTCTGGTAACAGAAAATAGAGAAAATGGATGAGAAATGGTTTACTGATTCTTAATGCTTTCTTTTTGCTACTTTATGAAATTTCAAGCATAACATGGTTACAATCAAACTTATAACAAGTGGAAGCTGAAACTAACTGCTTGTGTTTTACCTGTGGCCTGGGTGAAGAAGGATTTTTAACTATTGAAGCAATACATATCACTCTGAAACTTGAATTTAAATAGCATGGGTTTGACAAAACTTTTGCTAAATATTGTGAGATCTCCTCACACAATTGGACTGAGATGTGCCCAGCAATTATTTTTACTTCTCTTTAAATTCTCTTGCTCTGCTCAAAATTATTCCTCTCTCCAGGATGCTGAACATAACATACTCATTGTAGTTCTATGTCTAAATAGTGTCTTATATCCCATAATGTTTTGTGTAAGCTGTCTGTGAAGAAGCATGAAAGGGCGGAACCTTTATTTCTTACTGTATCTGTGAAATGTTGTTTTATTATTCACAGAATCCTAGAATGGTTTAGATTGGAAGTGACCTTAAAGCTCATCTAGTTCCAACCCCTTGCCACAGGCAGGGACCTTCTACTGCCTTCTACTAGAACAGGTTGCTCCAAGCCCCATCCAACCTGGCCTTGAGCACGTCGTATGCTATGGTTTTTTTACTATTTCTGGTCAAATTTTATTGCTTCAGGGGAAGAAAACAACTTTCAAAAACGAAAGGAGAAAAACCAAACAAAACCAAACCAGCTTTTTTCTGAAGATTGTCATTAGCATGAAGCTGGTTAATTTGGTCCTGTTGGGAGAATGCAGGGGCTTATTCTGTAGTCAGTGAGTCAGTGAGCTTTTTTGCAGCTCTTGGCATGGACACTGCTGTCAGTACAGTGGTCTGGGTTCTCCAGTGAATGGTCTTGCACTTTTGAATTTGCTAGCCATAGCAAGCTCTGATGAAACAGAATTTCTTTGTCATTTTAACAAAACCTTTCAAATATGATTGCAGATATGAATGAACACAGCTCTAGGAGCCACAGTATCTTCCTTATTAATATTAAACAAGAGAATGTGGAAACTGAGAAAAAACTCAGTGGAAAGCTCTACCTGGTAGACTTGGCTGGAAGTGAGAAGGTAATCTTCCCTTTTACCTTAACTGCTGAATGATCCTAGTGGGATCACTGAACTGGTTATGTGAATGTGTGTCAGTGCCAACTAAGCTAGGTTTTACAGAAGTCTTACCTGAGGTTATCATTAGTATGTCAATCTTTTTATTTTTTTCATGTGGGGTGGAGAAAAGGAGCAGATCAGAACTATTGATATGAAACGCAAAACCCGAAGGCTGTAATATATCTTTGTTTATAATGAAGTGGCTTGAACCACAGTATTTTTATATAGCTTTACAGTTAGTTATGGATATTTGTAGAAAGTTGCGTAATGCTTACGGAAGTTGTCAAATGAGACAGCTATTTTAATTTGCTTATATTCAGACATGTCCTGTTTCTAGGTTTTCTGTAATTATTTCTCATATTGGATCAATGAAGTAATAGCAGTTAATGCAGTTACACAGCTGAAGTCTACTTGAAGCTCCCTGAATGACTCTTTTGATGTTGAAAATACAGAAAAATACTAACCAGAAAAGAACTTGTATCTGTTTGCCAAAAGAGTAATGGTGTAGAACAGTACTGCAGTGCAAAAAATGTCGTTGTTTCCAAGTTCTCATTCTGACATCTTCTGGAGTGTTAAAAATGGTTTAACTGTAAATGAAATAAATTATAAACCTCATCACTTTGCAGCACTGTGGATTTCTTTATTCAAGCTGTATTATAGAATAGTTTGGTTTGGAAGGGACCTTCAAAGGTCATCTAGTCCACCCCCCCTGCAATGAGCAGGGACATGTTCAACTAGGTCAGGTTGCTCAGTACCACATCCAGCGTGGCCTTGAATGTCTTCAGGAATGGTGCGTCCACCACCTCTCTGGGCAACCTGTGCCAGTGTTTTACCACCCTCACTGTGAAAAACCCTGAGTAACTACTGGGCATGTCAAAATAATTACTCATGGTGAAGCAGTGTCGTTCATTGTGGTGGCAGATTTCTATTTCTTTCTGAAAATGAGAAGTAAAATAAAAGTATTTGTTTGATAGGCTGCGCAGCTTTTAGTGTTGATCACTGGGACACGCTATTTGATAACCTGTTGGTACAATGTGGAAGCCATCCATCAGAGTAATTAATCATGTTAACTTCTATTATTGCATATAATACTAAATGTAAAATTAATAACTGTGGTGTTTAGAACATGAGTGTTTAGAAAGTGTGGTGTTTAGAAAGTGTGGTGTTTAGAAAATGAGTGTGTAGTCAGGCTTTATTGTCCTCCAAAAACTACACTTTTGTGGTTCATTTTGTTTTGGACATTATACGGAAAACCTGAAATGAGAGTTTCCTTGGTAGATTGTTGTCTTAAAAGATACAATTATGTTTCCTTTTATGTCATGGGGCATTTTTAGAGGAAAGTACAGATTCTGTGGTTTTAATGCAGAGAAAAATATATGGCTTTATTCTACATTTTTGTGCAATTCCCTACCCCCCACGCCCCAGAAAAAGAGAGACAGAAAAGATTATAAAAATGTGTTGCTGTCCAAAAGAGTGCTGGTCTTAGGCCACCAGACTTCTCAACTGGGCCACCTTGGGATCCAGTTTACAGACCAGTAAACCTTGCCTTCAGGATGGGTAAGATCATGCTTTTTCTGTCCTCATATTCTTGGTCTATGTAAGCAAAATACAAAGCCAAAAGTACTCATTTTGTGGTGTAGACAGAGCCAGTAAAGTGTGCCCTGAGAATATTCCTGTGGTGTTCAGACTTGGAAGTAGTCCTCAGGTGAGCACAGCATTACCAGCTTTTCCTCTCACAAAGTAAGGATCAGCTTGCTCTTACGCTGGAATAAAGGAAAATATTACAGGCTTCTACTAACAAAAAAGTATGTATAAAATTCTCCTTCATGCTGAGGTTAAGGTTGCTTTGTTTTAATTCCAAAGGTATCTTTAACTGTTGCACTATCTGCAGTGTAGCCGTACTTGTACAGATGCTTGCTGACAGCTGAGCCTGACTGTTGCCTGTTCTCTTTGGTAGGTCAGCAAAACTGGAGCGGAGGGAGCTGTTCTTGATGAAGCTAAAAATATCAATAAGTCTTTGTCTGCTTTAGGCAATGTGATATCTGCCTTGGCAGAAGGAACTGTAAGTAATCCTGTTTTGTATTGTTGAAGAGTGGCTTTTTATTTATCTGTTTCTTTGCCATGCACATAAAAAAAATAAGCTAACCTTTCAATTCAGGAAGAAGAAAATATTAGCTTTCCAAGCACAAACCAGTGACACTTTTGCTATTCTGCTAAAGATAAGGAACTAATTCTCTTGAATTTCACTTGAATGGTTATCCAATCTTAGCACAGTCAAAACAATTACTCTTCAGGATTGTATACTTCAAATCCATTAAACCTGTCATTGTTGACTCATGTTCTCTCTCATTACGATATCATTATTTTAAAACATTGTTCTTGTCTCTTACTTATATTTTGATTAGAAAACCCATGTTCCATACCGAGACAGCAAAATGACCCGAATACTTCAGGATTCCCTTGGTGGCAACTGCAGAACTACTATTGTTATATGCTGTTCTCCTTCTGTGTTCAATGAAGCAGAAACAAAGTCAACCCTGATGTTTGGGCAGCGGTGAGTCCTACTAGGCATTAGGCTGGATGGCACTTATGTGGGCTCTTCCACATGTTCCAAGCCAGCCGAGGGGAGTGAGATGAGTAGGCATTTTAAAATAGGGAGGTTATGTTTCTGGAGCTGTTACAAAATAGTACTTTAGAACTTGAGAAAACTATCTCTTCATTCCCTGTGGTACCAGATAAATAAATGTTAATGTTGGCCTGCAGCTGCAGTACTTATAAGCTCTGGTAATCTTTCTTGCAGAAAATACAAAGTATTATCATAGTTCTTTGAAATGTTATGGGGAAGATAATGGTATTAGGCAGTTTTATGTTGGCTAACTCAGTGGAAAACGTTCAGGTTTGCTTTATCCGATACTGCTCTTGATGCTTTTAAGAGGTGTTTTCTCCTTGAATGGCATTTCAGGGATTATTTTTATGGCTGTAAAAAATATTTTTTAACTGGTAAGAAAAATGAAGACTGTGGGCTCCATGTAATATTCACAACTTCAATAGATGTCCGTGATAGCTCGGAGACATTTTTACATTAGAAGGATCTTAACAGTTTAGGACAAGGCCTCAGATAAAAGCAAGGACAGAGTAAGTATGGAAGTATCCAGAAAGAAAATTTCTCTTCCATATGTGTTTGTTGACAATAGCCATACGAAATGAATATATTTCATTTGGAAAAGTTTGCAAAAATACTGATATTTATTTCTATTTTATAATAGTATATATTTTATATTTTAATACAATGTATTAAGTGATTCTATAATATATAATTTTAATATTTAGTTTTTTAATATTTTGCAAAAATATTTGGAAAGTTTGCAAAAATAGGTCAGGCTCATTACACAATTACTGCTTTTGTTGTAATTGAGGAGAACTCTGATACCTTGGAAAATTATTCATTTTGGTTTATATTTGTAATAGCAGAAAAAATAATACTAGCAAATTATGATTGTTTGAAATAGGATTTATTTAACAGTTTGTACAATACAGTAAATTACTCTGTCTGAAAATGGGTTGTTTTTTCACCATGCATAATTTTTTGCATTGAAGCCCCCACTGTTAAGAAGCAGTTTATATTGGAAAGTAAGATGGCAAATAAAAAATTAATCTGACAATCTTCTATTAATTCATTGCCCTACTTTTATCCTTTAATGTGAGCTTTCCGTAGATTTTCATGAGAGAAGATGATCTGTTTATTGTGTTCATGTAAGAGTACATAGAAATGGCAGGACAATAGCTGCCGTTGGCTGCAGTCCCTCTTAATGGAGAGTTGCAGATTAGTATGGGTTAGGGCTGGAGGACAGCTCTGAAACGTGCTCTCCATCTGGCATTGCCAGAGCCAGTATATTAACTTGTCCTTGTCATCTGCTGCTGGGGTTTGTGAAAGGTGTGCTGCAAGCCAGTAACTGCAAAAAGCTTGAAATTCTGGGATCTCTGCTTCCTCTACAGTGTTTCCTTCATTTATGGCTGAGCTGTAAGCTACTCACTTGAAAAACAGCATGCAGGAAAAACTTCCCAAAGGGCACTTTGCAGGTCACTGCAGTAAGGTTTTATGAAAAAGGAATTTAAAAGGAGGAAGTGGTCATTAACATAATCAGGTTGAAGGTTGCTCTGCAGTTTTAATTCAGCATTGTATGCTGAACATGAATTTAAGTTATTAAAGGTGTAAACTTTCACTGAAATCTCATATACTATAATACGTGTCACAGAAATTTTGAGAAAATGTAAATATTAAGATGCAGGAATTAAATAAAGAGTGATAACAATTCTGAAGTATGAGTTACACTGGTTTTATTGATGGTAAAAGTTTAAATGTCTTGATAGTTTAAATCTCAGTTTAAACCTCCCCATGTACAATTTGCTGACTACAGGTGATGTCAGACAAATGTGAGTCTTGCACCTCTGTAGACCTAACGAGTGGTCACAAAGGTCCTGCTGATTCATTCTGGATAAGGATCCAGGGCAATAATGCAGCGACAGGGACAACTAATTTTAAATAGATGAGTAGGTACTCTGTTAGTTTTCAGTCTTCGTGCTGTTATGCTGAACTATTGGTAGGATCTAGTTTGAAGTAAAAAAAAACGTAAGCAGTAAAATAGAATAGTTCACATTAAGCAGATTAGAAGCAATGCAGCTTTTTAAAAATTATTTTATTTTAAAATCTAAATTGAAAGTGTTTTGGTTTTGCTCTGTAATGCTCCAAGATCTCTGGAAGTTGTATGCTTGAGTAGTTGAAGCAGTGTATGCAGGGGAAGTCCAGTTTCCATGTTATTTCAGTTTACATTTCTTTCAGTTTCTTTTCTCTTTTCAGTAATAAGTAAAACTTGCCTTCCTGTTTGGGGAAAAATAATTTTCTAACTGATTCTGCACACCTGGCTAGCAGAGCTTGAAGCGATGTGACATGACTAACACTTTTCTAGGGAGAGAAACATTTTTGAGATGTTCCTTACTGAGGGCTATGATGTCAGCTGAAAGAACTAGGAAAACAACTAAATATTTCGTGAGAGTGCTTGGTTGGGGCTTATTGTGGGGTTTTTCTTTGTTTGAAAGCTATAGAATTGGGCTAAACCAGGAGTTTCCTGTGGAAAGCATTTAATTGTAGGAAAGGAAACACAAGTAGGGGGACAGGTGATGCACTTAACTGCAGAGCAGCGCACATACTATACATCCAAAGGGTTATTTGTCAGTATTTTGGATAGGAATGTTGCTGTCTACAGGAAGTGGTTTCTTTTATATGCTCTTTGGTTGTAGTGTTTCATTTTTCTGATGTGACAGTATTAAGGACCTGAATAACATTAAAGGGAAGGTGCATGAGTCATGGGTGATTACTGGGTCTTCCATTTTCCCTAGCAAAGAAGAATTATATCACCATTAAAATAAACATCAGGAGTAAAATTCGTCTTCACAGGCCCACTTGTACTAGTCAACATGTGCATGTGCTCCTCTGTTACAAGTGAGTCAGTTTCTTCTCTTTCTGCTCCATCTTTTCTTGTGGTTTTTTATTATTTTTAATTGTAGTTGCCAGTAAGTACCTTATCCATCAAAGGATAATGCGGTTGATAAACTTTATAGTGTGGCATTTTTCCCTCTACCCCCAAGTTGAATGAGTAGAAACTTGAGCCATGCTTTTGGCAGGGACAGTATATAAAAGCCAACCATTAGGCATTATCTTTAAAGTAGAGAGTTATTTTAAAATATTTCTAAGGTAATAAAACTCCTGCTTGCCACATAGTGCAAATAACTGGAGTGCAGCATGAGGCACAAGTACAGGAGTGTTTTCTTGCTGACAAAACAAACTTTCAGGATTTTTAGTGATTGGCCACATTTAAAAGATGCTTTAGAATCAGTAAGTGGAGCTGTGAACAACATAATTAAGAACACATGCTTGCCCCAAAGGAGAGTTAGCCAGTGCATCTATAGCCCCATTCCCAGATGTGGTTTCTTACACTAGTGTTTCAGCCTATGCTACAACCCAGTGGGAGGTTTGTCTGTTATTTCTTTACTTAGCCTGTATTTTATTCAGTAACATGGGAGTCATTTGGAGGGACTCAGAGCAGTGAAGGGCAAAGATACGAAGTTTTCTTAATTCATACTGATTTGTTTGTTTTTTCTTTTTAAATGTAGATTTCCTAGAGTAGGTTCTGCGCATTGTTTCTTTTCTGCTTGCTTTGCCTTTCTAATGCAATTGTTTAGTTTCAGTTGAAGCTAAGCACTTTCACAATAATAAAGTGGTGGTGGTCATGGTTAGAACGGTTTAAATTTTGTGATATTTTTGCCTAGAGAGGCAGTAACTCGTGAAACAGTCTGCAGTGGCACATGCACAAGCTTATGCTTCCTCTGCAATGAGAACTTTCCTCAGCCTAGTAACTGAGTTACCTGGTGGTGACAGTAGTTCTCCTCCTTCTGCCCCCAAAAATGTATTTGAAAACAGTTTGGCTTTCAAGAATGATAAGTTTCTGTATCTCTGCTTTACTGTGTTGACATCCCTCATGCTGTGGTGCTGGAAACATGGCTGAGTTTTGTTGGTGGAGTTCAAGAGGTGGTTGTTAAGAGATGGGATGAGACTGTGGATGGACAGTGATGTAGGGTACTGTACTGTGGGTCTCAGTTCAGAAGAAGCTGCAAGGTGGTAGCTTACCTAGCTGAGCAGTAATGACAGGACTTGGTTTTGTCCTTGATCCAAGAACTGTTTCCAGAGCTTCTGTTTTTGGAGGCATCTGAAAAGGCAGATATGTGTTTGCTCTAAGCCAGTGGCTGCTGGATTTTGATATGGAGAAATTTCTATTAAGGCTTCCAGGAGTAATGGTACTGAAGGTTTGAGAAAAAATGGAATATGGCACTGCACTTCAGAAAACTGAAAACTTTTAGTAGTTTCCCTTTGTGTTTCAGAAAAATTTCTGAATGCTTACTGTTGTATTAAGATAAAAGTTGCAGAGCAACTGACAATTGGTTTTGTTGTACAGAGCTAAGACGATCAAGAACACAGTCTCTGTGAATCTGGAGCTGACCGCAGAGGAGTGGAAGAAAAAGTATGAGAAGGAAAAAGACAAAAACAAGAGTTTAAAGAATGTTATCCAGCATCTAGAGCTAGAGCTGAACAGGTGGAGAAATGGTAGGTACCAGAAAATGGGAATGGGTACCTATATTTGCATTTTTAAGTTACATATGTTAAAATCTTGCCTTAAATCACAGGTGTTATACTAAGTTCACCATTCAGAGTTGTTGCTCAGACTTCATAATAACTGAAAGATGAAGAAGCAAATACCAAAGAAACCAGCAGAAGCCATTTAGAGAAGGTATCATTTAAAATGCCAAAACTGGCATGATATCAAATGTAGAGAATACAGGAAGACATCAATAATTTTTAATAATGTTAGTAAGATTAATAAAGAAAAGGTAAAATGCGATTATGTTTGGTTTTCTTTTAAAGGAACTCTGTTCCTCAGGCATGAGAATCAGTTCTGCTGTGCTTTTAAGGTAACTAGATCTTGGGGTTTTTATATAATTGAGTTTAACATTAGAATAATTAGTACAACAATTAGGCGAGTGATCTGATTAGAAGAATCACATTTGTCTTTTTGGCTTTTAAGTGAAATTTATGTTGAGACAGCCAATTTTCTTTCAAAAACATAGACTGTTCAGGGTAGGTTGTGAGACCAAGTGTAGTGTGATAAAGGAAGAAGATTTTTATGCATGTATACAAATTGAATAATTTTTATTAAATCCGAAATGCTGACAAATAATTTTAGCAAACCATCCTTACTTTTCTTTTTTATTCCACACATTACAAAATAAAAAAAGCAAACTCCAAACCAACAGCAATCGCCCCGCCCAAAGAAAACTACCCTCAGCCCCCTTGCACCCTGAAATCTCAATAAACCCTCAACAGTAAAATACTGCTTCTTTGGAGTCATTTTCATTTTCTGAATTTCTTGCCATCCAGGCTCTGTGTGTTGATGTGTCAATAGCATGTAACTCTTGCAAAAGTGAAGTATCTAAAGCAAGAACAGATCTGTGATTTAATTATTAGTTACAATTTGGTTTGTAGAGTCAAGTCTGGTTTTGAACATCCTGGGTGAAATCACTACTTAAAAGACAAAACCTGACCTTTATGGGTGGAAAAATTGTTTCCTCCTTTCAGCAAACTGTGGTGTTTACTTGCCTTTCAGATGAGATTGTTACCTAGTGATTGCACTCTGTCTCTTTCTCTGGAGACTTCAGCACTGGGAATATTTCCCTTATCAGCATAGTGCAATTGCTATGGAGACGGTCGGTCTGCTCTTGGTGTTGAGGAGTGCTAGGGATTTATAACCCGCTCATGTTCTGTGTGTTTCCTTTTGTGTTTGCTAAATGTGATGACTTTAATTTCCTTCCTGTTCTAGAAACAAGGTGGTTTGGTTTTTGGATTTTTGGGGGGGTTTTTTGTTTGTTTGTCTGTTTTTTTAAATCCTATATAGATCTTTTCTATATGCTGTGCAAATGAGGCTTACAACATGCTGTTTCTATAGTATCGTTTAAATATACACACTTCCTCATCCCCTCTGTCTGTCCTGCTTTTCTCACTGGCATTACCTAGCCAATACATTCAGTGCATTCAAAATGCTATTGATTTCCTGCCTGACCTTCTGCAGTAGTGTCATTTGGACAGATATTCTGTCAAAGGAGGCTCTTTACAAATGAAAGTGTCACAGAAATTGCATCTTGAATATGAATTGCAGGACAGATGTATAAATATTCTACTGGTATAGTTTAGTCTATAAATTTAGAAAATAATATGCAAAAAAAAAGTTGTAGCAGAAAATGGGTTCTCATGGGAGCAGGATTTCAGAGCCTTATATCCAAATGCACAATTTGGTCTGTTTTACACATAGAAGGTTATTCACATCCAAAGAATAAAAATCCTAAGATTAGTTTTGGGAGGCTACTGATGGATTCTCTGCAGCCTGAAGAGTGTTGCCATGTATGCAAGGTCCCATGGTCTGACCAAGCCCACTTTTCCTAGTCTGCTCCAGTGAAATACAATGATGAAAAATCAATTTACATTTTTCTCATTAATAACAAAAAATATGATCAAGCTGCTAACAGTAGGGCAAAATGTTTTGATTTCAGTACTTTTATAGAGGTTTTGGTGTTTGATTTCAAATTACTCTTTTTCATGCTTTAAGCTTGAAAAAAATCCCTTTTTCATTAGTTGGTCATGCTCTTTCATGCCCTGTTTTGTTTTGTTTTGGAGCTTGAATGAGTCTGCTTTTCTGTTTTTTGATATATTTGTCCTGTGTACTTGTTTCCCTGCCAGTAAGATAAATAGTGCCTACTCTGTTTTGGCAAGAGGAATGGTTAGTAAAGATTTATGGGACTAAAATACTGTAGCCCTCAATAGAAAAGGAAAAAAGCCTGTTTGTGCAGAAGGGTTGGATGTAACCTTCCCACACCTCAAGCAATGCATGCAGCATTCAGTGGCTTGCAGAGTCTCTTACTAGACTCTAATGACAGTAGATTCAATTTCTGTCATGGGCGCCTTGCCTGTCCCTCTTCACTGAACTGCAGCAGGCTCATAATTGCAATGCACCATCGTTACCAAAGAAAATGACTTTGAAAGAAAACGTGTAGAGAGAACATCCTGTCCTGTATGCATAAGCAACATCTGAAAATTGGTGTATGCACTTTAATTTTAGATGTGACAAGGCAGAAGGTGGATATCATTTTAAATGCATCTCTTCCTTGTTGTCCTAGTGCTCTAGCAGTTCATGATGGGGGAGAGAGAGTTGAGAAGGCAGTTGGAAATCTGGAGAGGAAGAGACATTTAATTGCCAGTAAGCTTTAGGCTGAAAGTCAGAATTTTTTGCTCTGTATTTACACTTCTGTTTATAGGTGGGATTAGCCTCATGGATTGAGTGAAAGGGGAGCCAGGAGTTCAGTGTTTTTAATGGCAGCCATTCAAAAGTGTTGCTGCATTTTGCATAATGTATTTCTGGCTGTGGATGTTATCTTTCTAAGGAGTATGGCCTTCTTTCCACACCTACTTTTGCCTGTGATTTGTATGCATGGCAGTTGCCCTGCCTCACACAGCGGGACATAACCCTTCTTGGCTTTGCTGAGTCCCTCTTAGCAACTGTGCAGGCCCGTCCTAGGATGTCTGTGGTCTTGGGCAGCCCTCTCTTTTGGATTGTAATGACCGTGGATTGTGTGCCCTCAGGAGAAGCTGTGCCTGAAGATGAACAGATCAGTGCAAAGGACCAGAAAAACCTGGAGCCTTGTGATAACACCCCCATTATTGACAACATCACACCAGTTGTTGCCAGCATCTCGACAGAGGAGAAGCAGAAATATGATGATGAGATTGCCAGTCTCTACAGACAGCTGGATGATAAGGTGTGAACATTTAGTTTGACTCCATTCACTGTATGTAAATGGAAAACTTGCCCAAACTGGGTGGGTGTCTCTGTGTATTTCTTGAACACCGCAACGTGGAAAATGTCCCAGAGCTCAGAACACTGTCACTGCATAAAACTGGATTTTGTCCTATCATGTCAGCTATCTGCCTATGTTCCCTCTGCAGGTATATTTGGGATAGTCTTCATGAAATTGAGCCGAGTTTGCTTTTAATTTTTAAGGGCTCGGTGCAGGCTTTTCAGCACTGCTTTTCTTCAGCGATTTTTGTGAAATCCCTCAGCACGCTGTAATGTCACCTTGAAGGCACAGGAGAAAGAAAAAAGGCAGACTGTCTCTTATATGTTTATTATGTGTTGGAACTTTAAGGGCTTATTTATTTATTTATTTATTTATTTATTTACTCAGCTTGAAATATGTCATTGGCACTTAAAGCTATCGGCAATATGTTTACTGAGCACTTGCCATTAATAGCTTTGGCTTGTGTGACAATAAATAAATGTGGGAGGGAAAGGCATGCTAAAACCATTGCCCATCATGGATAAGGACAGTGTGAAAGGCTATCTAGTAAAAGTTTTCAGGGTAGCTTTAATCCTATGAAATCAAAACTTGATTTTTTCAATTGTAATTAGCAAGAAAATATCAGAAAAATACCCCAAACCCCACTGTTTCCTTATATGTTAATATTAAAGTTTAGCTGTTTCTGAATACCAAGGCAGAGAGTGGACAGTTCCGTTTAAGCCTTGACTCTGACATGCATGAGATCTCTGCACAGTCCAGTAGCACACAGCAGTGTGCTGATGGCATTCAAAATATCAGTTAAACTCTTCAAGAAATGACAGCTTTTCTGTGGTGGTGAATGCATTCCTGGTAGCTGTCTCTAGCTTTTATGTATTGATTAGAAAAAGAAGTCAGTCATTCTTTCACTTTCCCTTATCAAAAGTAGCAAAGCCCACTGAATTATTCTTGAGGGAACTGGCAGCAGCTTTGAATTTTACCCTAGAAAACATGGGAAGCATAATTTGGTGTATTACTGCAGTACTATAGGAAATGAGGCATTTGATCCCCCAAACAAAACGAAAATAGTGCTATTTATAACTTGCTACAATTCAGACCATTCTTATATTGAATCTGGGTCTATTTTAATATTAGCAAATGAGTCAATATATTCTACTCAGTAGCTTTATTTGGTCTTTTTTTGCACAAAACACTGCTGTGATTCTGTAGGAGGGTGCCTTTCCCAGCTGCCTGAGCCACTTCAGTTGAAGTATTTGCTATCAGAATAGATCTATTAGCATGCTTGTCATTGAAACACAAAATAAAAATTGACTGTGATAAGGTAAAAAGCAACCATTTGTCTTCGGTAAGTTCCTTTAGAGAAGGATATCCCTTACAAGGACAGAGATGGACTTGGTCAGAGGCTGTGCTTGGTGTGCCTCCTCTGGTGTTTTGGATGAAGGACTTGTATGGAAGAGTCCATCATCATTTCTTGTCTGTATTTAAGATCAGTTCCTACCCATGAGGATGCTGTCTTAAGGAAGTTGAAATGCCAGTAGAACTGGATGCCTGGCTGTGCATTACCTGGCAGTATTTTCTTCAAGGGCTGTAGTGGAATAGGAAAATACATATTCTGCAGTTGAGTGCTCCAAGTTCCGTGCGGTGTTTTGAGTATTAATGCAGTTCATGAATGCATTTCAGAGCTAGCTGTAAGTTGTAGTCTGTGTCTAATGATCTCTTTAGCTAAAATACGGGGATAGAGTAAGTGGGAGAGAGACTGTATATGTATTTGTACATCTATATACATTTAAATCTATAAAACATCATGTATGTTGTCAAAGTTATAAGGTCCAACTCTGATCACTTTAGTATCTTGTTTATCATCAGGGACACCTCTGCTTAGGTATGTACTAGAGACAACTGCATGTATGCATTGCTTTTACTTTGTATCTCTGTGTATGTATATTTTCTCCTGTCATACCACTGGAATGTGCAGAAGGTTTGCTATGGTGTTATTGCTCCTTCTTTTCTAGAAAGGAGAAATAAAAGAGAACTGTGAAAAGAAACTAAAAGTCTCCAACCTTCTTTCATTGCAGGATGATGAAATCAACCAGCAGAGCCAGTTGGCTGAAAAACTAAAGCAACAAATGTTGGATCAAGAGGAGGTAAAAAACTTAAAAAGCTGCCACCAAACAAAAAGCCCCTTACATTTGTCTGATGAGACCCTTGCACTATTCTGACCAAGAAATATAATCCTGGTGTGGGAGTTCACCCATTATTAGTGTTCCAAAACTTTGGTCTCTTTTTGCACAAAACATTGCCTTGATTCTTTAGGAGAGTGACTCTTCCAGCTGCCTGAGCTACTTCAGTTGGAGTACAGCATTATGCTGGCTGCTTTTTTGGGGTGTAAAACCTCTCCTGTAATTGAAGAAAATTATTCTGTCCATGTCTCAATCCTTATCCAAACCCTCAAGAAGGTTTCCAAGGTTTAGCTCCTTAACAGGGAGAGAACAACATAAAAAATGTCTGTTACTCATCAGTCAAGATGCCTATAAGGATGCTGGGGAGGGACTCTTCATTAGGGACTGTAGTGATAGGACAAGGGGTAACAGGTTAAAACTTAA
>WYDI02033238.1:0-44301 GCA_009867235.2 Psittacus erithacus | reverse complement strand
GAATGCTCCATCCCTGGCGGTGTTCAAGTCCAGGTTGGACAGAGCCTTGGGTGACATGGTTTAGTGTGAGGTGTCCCCGCCCATGTCAGAGGGGTTGGAACTTGATGATCTTAAGGTCCTTTCCAACCCTAACTATTCTGTGATTCTGTGAATCATGACTTACCTGCCACCTTTGAGGACTTGTTCTCAGTGCAGGAATTTTAGTCCATGATTAAATTCTTCATTCACTTGCCACAACTTTTTTTTCATCAACCTGTGTTGTGTGCTACCCATGTCACAGAATTTTATGCATGCCCAGCAACATTATTTTCTGGCATGTTATTTGCACCATCTCACTTCTACCATCTTTTTTACATCAGTGTTCTCATCTAAAGCTTATTTTTCCCTCACAATTTTTCTTGTGTCTTATTTTTTTGTGTCTTATTTTTTGAATGATGTGCATTCCTTTATTTGTGTTGGATATTTGGAAGCATGCTGTACACCAGCTTATTCCTCACCTTCTGTGTCCCATACTCAGTATTACATCTGGAAGATGACTCAAGTTTTTGATGGCCTCTAATCCTTGCCTTATAGACCACTTTTTCCTGTTTTTTGCACATATTCTAATCTAGCTTTGCTGTACTGAAGTCTTTGCAGCTGATGTTGCACAGCTTGTACAGAAGGTTTAGATGGTTCATCCAAGAAGTATGTCCTTCTCTTACCTTTGAAAGCTAATGTGACATTTTTGTTTTTTTCTTTAAAGGAATTGAATTAATTTTTCAAGGTTTTGTCTTCCACAAGTAAGCACTGTGGGAGCGATGTACCTGTTCTCTCTTAGAGCTGCGATTAGCTCCACTATACATTAGCTGCAGAGCAGCTGCCTCACTCTGCTTCCCCCTAATTAACCAGAGTACTTTTCATGCTTGATTAAGCCAGCAGGTTAATTATAAATGTAGAGGACTACTGCAGATGGCATTGTGTTGATTCTTGTGTCTTTAGTACCTTTTCATTGGCTGCTTCTTAGGGTGTGTGCTTTGGGGGGGATTCTGAATCTTTCACCCTCACATCTTGCATGCTGTGAGCAGATCAGCAATGTGCTGCAGCCATCTCCTTCCCTTTGTTTAGAACTGATTGGTGTAATGTGTTATTAATAGCCTTTTAAAATCTTGGTATATTTTTCCACATTATATCAAGAATCTTCTGGGGAGCTGTGTTTGTGCTCTAGGTGATACATAACACTTGTCTTTACTTGAAGTCGCAGTAATATTCACACAGTAAATTTCTTAAGTAAATGTAAATAATAGTTCCATCTGTGTTTAGTAGGAAGACTATTTTAAGCTATTTTGTTGTTTAAATATTTACATGCCATCTGGCTTTGGCAGTTCAGTGGGTTTTTCCATAACGTGAGTGCACTTCTGAGGCTGCAGCATTACCAGTGAGATAAATTTCCCTTACATCTGAATCCTCTCTTCACCACTTTGGGCATGTGCCAGTGTCTGAAGCTGCCTGGTTGGTTTCCTGTTTTCCATTAGCACTCTGAGCCAAAAAAAAAAGTGATGTCTTCTCTGACATTCTCCTTTTAGGTGGTCTGTTTTAGAGAGATGCTTCTGTTTTCATTGGGGTCTCACACTCAACTTCTTCAAGATCTGGGAGCCAGTGAGCAGTGGTGGGAAAGGTCAGGAGAAGTCCACCCAGCACAATTCAGTAGTGCAGGTTGTGTTCTACTGTCCAAGAAAGCTGCAATACAGTAAAATTATACTAATATGTACAGAGGAAGGCTTGGAAATAAACAAGTTCTGTGAACGAATGTCCAAACTTTGCAGTTATGATGAGCATGAATGCCTTCTTGTATCTCATGCACTAGTTTTATGTTATATTTCTATATTTTATGTTTTTAAGCAATTTTAAGTGCCAATTTTGTTATTATTCTTGAAAGTACAGTATCAGCAATAAATGTTGGGTAGCACCTTTTATTTATTTCCACATCATTCTGCAGTACATGACTGCAGTTGAGTCTGGCTTTGTGCTAATAACCTGATAGCTTAATTTTCAAGACTTTAACATCTGAATGAAGATGGAGTGGTGCAAGGGCAGGGGAGAGGACCATGCAATGGATTTCTTACAATCAGCACTGTTACTGGAACTTCAGCATCTCTTTCAATAGGATGCAAATAATAAATTTAATACATTTTACAAATTGGAAATGCTAGCATGGGTGAAGTCTGTATTTTCTTCTTTAGGTAATATTGTGTCTCAGCAAATATGAGCAGTTAATCTGTCTTCAGCATCAGGTTTCAGATGATAACTAAGGAAAAACATCATAGGTTTGCTTATCAAAATATTTCTGTAATGCCACAAGATCTTTGAGGCTGCCTTAGAGAGACCTTTACTTGGTTCAGTTCAAAGTTATGGGTCTCTCTTAAAACATTTTACTTTGGTACTTTTTAATCTTAGATGCAGCATTGGATTGAGGGCAAAACTTTATTTGGAGCTGTGATTCTGTTTAAAATAAGTTTCTCTACCTCAATCTCTTGTACAAGTAATATTTGATTAAGATTTTTCTTTTTATTGAAGTTCAGAGCCTTTTTTGCTTCCTTCAAATACATCTATGCTGAAACCAGTGCTGTTTCTGGTATAGCAGCAGGATTTCTTCTCCTGTGCTTTCTTTCTCTTGCACACATGTTTATGTGCTCACACTTTCTGTCTGGTTTTGCCTTTTTCAGTGTTGTCTTTTGAATGAGTCTGTGGGTGACTTACTGCTTCTGTGATATCTGGTTTCCAGCTTTTGGCCTCCACTAGGAGAGATTATGAGAAGATTCAAGAGGAGCTGACCCGTCTTCAGATTGAGAATGAAGCAGCAAAAGATGAAGTAAAAGAGGTCCTTCAAGCCCTGGAAGAATTAGCTGTCAATTATGACCAGAAATCCCAAGAAGTGGAGGATAAAACAAGGGCCAATGAGCAGCTGGCTGATGAGCTGGCACAGAAGAGTGTAAGGGCAAGCGGTCTATAGTGCTAGTTCCCTTCTCAGCCCCTAACTCTGTGCCTTCCCTAAAGATTTCCATAGGGGTTCTCAGAAAATTGCTAGCCTTTGCTATCTCGGGAATCTTTCAGATACTGCTGCCAAGCATGTTGTTATGTTGTTTAAAAATTGGAAGTAACAGGGAAGCTGTTAAAAGATCCATTATTAGCAGAGGCTGACGTCTCTCTTCTATCTTACTTAAAAAATAAAATTAAGGTAATTCAGAAGCTACTTTATGGGAGCAGATGGCAGATTGTGTCTCTCTTGCAACCTCTCTGTTTTGCACACCATAGAGGTAACTGAACTGAATGTGAGAACTGGCCATTCTGTGTTTAGGGTATTTAAAAACTGTATTATGCCAAGAAAGATGTGAAAATCTGCTTTATGCAAATTGCAGCATTTTGTGTTTTTCTGGACTTCGTGCTGCAGAGCAGGGATTTTATATGGAGTCAGGGGATCTCCGGGAATGAATCAGGAAAAAAATCAGCTTTTTTCAGCTGATGTATACTGAACTTTAGGAAAAAATCTAATTTGAGAAAAATCTAGATTTGCTTACTAGCTTAATACATCCATGTTCCTTAATTCTTTATGCATACTGACTAACAGGTCTGTTTTCATGGAAAGCTTCGTTATCCACTTCAGTAAAACAGATTACTATGAAATCCATTTGAAAAAAATAGAATTTTATATCCTTCTATACCCGTTTCTCTGTGATTAACCTTCTTTGACATGCAAAATGCAAATAAGATTCTTACCGGATTTACTGCATTTAATAGATCTAAAGTAGCCTTGTTAGCAAGCGAGTTACAAAAGTGGATTATGGCAAGGTAGAATTGTACATGACAGTACATGGAGCTAGTAGGTACATTCAGGAAAGTAGATGTTATGCTGTTACCTAGTTATCATGCAAGAACTGATGCCCAGTCTGGTGGGGTGAGAGTAATTTTTGCTCTTAAACCTTTTCAGAGTGCCCTGACAGCAACCCAGAGGGAATTGGGACAGTTGCAGGAGCTCAGTAACCATCAGAAGAAAAGAGCTACGGAAATCTTGAACTTGCTGCTTAAGGATCTGGGAGAGATTGGAGGTATCATTGGTACTAACGATGTTAAAACAGTAAGTTGGCTATCTTTATTGCTTGCCTCACCCACCTCCTGCAATATAAAAATAACTTGATGTGGAATAGATGTGATACATGTCCTTCTCCCAGGACACTGCTGTTAAATCCTGGCTAGAACCAGAGTAAAATACTGAAAAGGTCTTTGTCTGGGTCAGAGATGGTCAGTCAGTGTCTGTGCACACAATTGCCACTCTTATTCCCAGCTCCATGGTTGGGGTCAGACTAGTGCAGCCTATCTGTGTGTTTATGCATTAATGGAGGGAACTGAGTTCTCCCCAGGCTATACACACATAGCCTTACTCCTTTGTTAGCTGGCATGACCAGCTAACATGATTCCCAGAATCTGAAGAATCTTTATTGGTGAGATTTGGCCTTTTGGCTGGCTATCTTTTTGTTTGAAGCTTGTCCTAAAACTGTTCCCAAAGCCGGAGGTCTGTACTGACAGCTGTTCAGGGCTCCTGAATCAAAACAGCTGCACAGACATTATGGTTTCTGCATTCTGGTGCTTACGACCTTTCAACGCTGGCTGGCTTCATCAAAGAGCCCACGCTTCCATGTGTGTCTCTGAACAAAAGATGCTTTAAAATTACTGATTTCCAGCACTGGTAAATTTGTGCTAGATACCACATAAATAATTACATGACAGTAAGACCAGCTTAACTGTTATATATTGACTAATGACCTTTGCAGAGGAAAAGTTGCAGAGGATCCTTTTCCTTTGAAGTAAGGAGGTAAGAACAGGATTGAAGGTGGCTGAAGTGACAAAAATCTTGGCATCTGAACATGCCGGGAGATGGAGCAAATTTTGTCCAGTTTCACTTTGAAATTTGCTTTCTGTCTGGTTCCTGGGTTTATGGATATGGTAGAGGAGGTGGCTATTCTGTCACACTTATCCTGTTGTATGTGAGCAAAATGCTGAGTCTCACAGAAGATATTTGCATGGTCATTGCTAAATGGCACATCTCTGACAGAAACATTTCATGGCCAGGAAAATGTTCCTGGTGATGTTAATGTCATCTTATCTCTCCATTTAAAACCATGTGAAAAAGAGCAATTGCTAAAACTGGATTAAGAAATTAATTTTCACAATGTATGTAAATTCTTTGCAATGCACTTCATTCTCCTGCTTTTAGTTCACAGTTTTTGAGCAATGAACTTTCCTGAATATTCAAACCTAAAATAGAGTATGTGTGGCTGGAGTGTTTTGAGTTTACTCTGGGAGTTGTTGATGTCCTGCTAAAGCCCTCTTAAATCAACAGATGCCCCAGCTTGCACTTACTGCAGAGAACACTATCCCTTCCCTGTCATCTAATGTGGTTATGCAGATGCCAGGACAGTAAGACCAGAGTTTACTAGATGCTACAGCAACCTCTGGTGGCCACTGTAGCAGGAACTATAAGAGGAGATCTTTGGAACTGGAGGCAGTGGCTGTTTGATACAAATTTTTATAGTAACTAAGATGTCTGCACTTTATAGGACAGCTGTCAGTGTAAATAAGGCCAGATTGAGAAGCTTTTAGAAGAATAATTTCAAATTGTTGGCAATTAGCATCTTCTCGAACTGTGTCTAATTTCAGACCAGACTGAGAGTTTTAGAAGCAGTTGCATTTTTTAGGCTCTTGGGAGAAGATACAGCACGTGTTACCTTCCCCTTGGCAGTGCTGGGAAAAAGGCAAAAAGCAAATGAAGTTGCCAGCCATATGTTTGCTCAAAGAGAACCTTTACAGCTTCTCAGTGGGTTACATGAATTAAGTAGTTGAAGAAAAACCATTAAGAGAAAGACATACAAATAAAAGGCACTATATTAAGACCAGGGAAGGAAATGTATAAATAGAGTGACACTCATATTTAGAGATGAGAGCGATTACTTTTCTCTTGCCAGGTGAGATTTCCAGACCCATGTCTGTCTTACAGCTTCTTATTGAAGAAGCACAAGCCTTCAAGAGGAAAGTTCTTTAAGGAGTACTTTGAAAATGTTTTTCATCTTTTAGCAGTTTGAAAAAGGGAAAATTTCCTGGGTTGGTGACATGAGAAGGTTTCTCCAAAATAAGCTCTTGCCATGATGGTGAGCTTGATTACTTCAGATGTTGAACCACTAAACTGATGAAGCACGCTGTGAGCATGAGCCTTAATTTCTCACTTTTGAGGCTTATCGATGAAGATTGTAAGAAGGAGTGGTTTAACATGTTTAAAGGGGACCTGTAGGTCTGTGGGTACTCCTTGAAGGCTGCTGTGCTTTCGCAGAAGCTTCCTAGCTCTAGACAAGAGTTTCACAGCAGAAAAACTGCTTTGGGTTGACTTACCTCTAAGAATCACACATTCAAGACTGCTATCTTCTCTGTGTTTAGTTAGCAGATGTGAATGGGGTGATTGAGGAGGAGTTCACCATGGCACGGCTTTACATCAGCAAGATGAAATCTGAGGTGAAGTCTCTGGTGAACCGCAGCAAGCAGCTGGAGAGTGCCCAGATAGACTCCAACAGGAAGATGAATGCCAGCGAGAGGGAGCTTGCAGCTTGCCAGCTCCTCATTTCACAAGTATGTTTGCTCCTTCCTTGTCCCTTTGCAGCAAAGTTTGATGACTTTCTGAGCCTTCTGCCTCAGGAAATATGTGTGCCAAGAGTGAGAAATGAGACTTCAAGGAGCAGAGTGGTATTTCTCTTGTCTGTTTTGTTGAGTTTTTCTCTCTTCTCCTATTCCTACCCCTCAGTGTTTTTCAGCACATTCTGTGGCAAAATCATGTCCTGCTGTAGGTCTCAAAATGTATTCTATGGCATAATACTGAAAATCCAGCTTGAGTGATTTCCTCAGCATGAATTTGTGTCTTATACCTTCACTTAAAAACAGCCTGAGAAAGGAAGCAGTGGTTGGTTGGTTCACTATCAAAGCATTTGGAGAGCCCCCTGTATCTGGTCTGTCAGCATGCTACCAAAATAACTAGGTAGCAGTATATCCAAATGGTAGGAGGGCTTTACATTGGGTCGCAGTTACAAACAGTGATGCTTTCTGCAGCCTCCTGCATGTAAAGGGGCTAGCTGTTTTGACATGCTCAGTTGCTTTGAAGTGGACATGCGAATGCGAGAACACAATACAGTTTACTGTATTTCATTTACTACCAGTTCGTCTGAATAAACCTGGAGCAAGGATAGCCTCTTGTCCTGCAGCAGAATATCTGTACTAAGTTCTACCTAATAAAGCTGTAGCTGGAAGCATGCTTCTTAGTATAAAGGGAGGCTAGAGCCCTGAAGGTGTTGAATGTCCAAAAATGTTAAGTAAAAAATATACTTTCATCCTGTCTTAAAGTAGACTCTGGGCTGGCATGGCCACTGAAAGAAGTCATCCTGCCAAAATGTGCTGCTCAGTTTCCTTGGGAACTTGCATTAGTAACACAGATTAAGGCTTGACTTGCAGATCAGCTGTTTACATGCTTCTGTTGGCAGGAAAGGAGCAGGAACACAGAGCTGGGAATAAAGGTCTCAGCAGCAGGCAGTGGGACAGCCTCTTTCTACCCTGGTGCTGGCTTAAACTGACCTGGTGAAGGAATGAATGGAAGGCAGCCCAGGTGCCTCTGTGGGGTTGGTGTTTGTGTCCTTACACTATAGTCACTCAAATCACAGAGAACTTCAGAGCTTGTCACAGACATAACCTAACTGTTGTCCTCAGTACTTATTTACAGACAGGAGACTGGGAGGTTTAGGATTTGAGAGATGATTATTCAGGTGCTGCATGCTCACATGGTGAGGGATCCAAGCAGAAATACTCTTAAGCAGGTGATCACCTTGTCTTGTCATTTTGGAGGTTCTGCATCTAAGTGCATATTGAGGCCTGTCTATGTTTAAAACTGAGAAGAAGCCAGGTGGTGTTATGCTTAAAATCTTTTTAATGGGCAAATGCACATTACCTATAAAGCCACCAAGGAAAGAAAAGGTTTAAAAGAAAGGAAAAGAAAGGAAATAAAAGCTGCAGGACAGCTCAGGAAGAGCTTAGAGAGATCAAGCTTGGCAAGCCTCAGTCCTGAGGTCTTGCAAACTCATTTCAAAGCTGGTGGCTTGTTACTGCCAATGGCAATGCCATATCACAGGATTACACAGATACAGTGTTCAGCTGATCCATAAAATGGTGCATCACCACTGTGTGCCATACTAACAATCTCTGTTTCGGGGCCAGAACATTTGGAGCCAAGCTGGTAGCTGGACAAATTTCATGTCAGATTTAGGAATCTGTTGAAGGACCTCCTGCCCAAAGCATGCAAATCAGGCATGCACCTTTCCCTTCCTGGAGACCTTGATGCCAGGAGGGTCTGAATGAACTATTTTAGTTCCTGCTAGGGATTGCTGCTCCTTAAGTCAGATCTTCACAGTAGCACCAAACCAGAGGTCTCAACTCCTCTCTGCCACAGTGAACAACAGCTGCTTAAGTGGCCTTATTAACAGGATGTAGTAATTCACAGATAACTTAAGTTTAGCCCCAAATTAGAAAATTTTAATTCAGTTTTTGGAGTTTTCACTACATTCTCCACTGTTTTCTATTTAAACATGAGCCCTTCTAGTTCCAAAGGATGTTAGGAAGAAACAAATTGTCATGATGGCTGGGGCAAGTCAATCTGAGTGTCTGCAGGTCAGAGCATCTAGAAACTACCTCAAAAGCCTGGTGTTCAGCTGATTTTAGTGAACTGCTGTTTGTTTAACACCAAGTCATGAGCTTCCCATGATGTTTCCCATGATGTTTTGGAATTACTACCTGTGCTATTCAATATATGTCTTCAGCTACTGAGTGTGACCTTTTAAAATGCAGTCTGTTTTGGTTATGTTAGCTCTTTCTCAGATCTTTTGCTGTGTTTTCTCCTAGTCATCAGCTCTAGATACGGAGAACTTTCTCTTTTTCCTCTCTTACGTAGGACAGTACCTTAATTCCTCGGTAACAAACTGTGGTACTTGCATCTCATTGATATTCACTTTGTCTTTAAAGCATGAAGCAAAGATCAAGTCCCTTACAGACTACATGCAAAATATGGAGCAGAAGAGAAGGCAGCTGGAAGAGTCACAGGACTCTCTCAATGAAGAACTTGCCAAGTTGCGTGCTCAAGGTACAACATTTGGTCTTGTGGTTATCATTTCTTTTGTATCTTAGAAAATTCAGTATTGTCTAAGGTACCGTATGTGCAGTAGTTCTACAGCATTTTATTGTCTATTTAGTATTTTGTGATGAAGACAAAAAATTGTGATTCAGAATATCTAACATATGGCACTTCCTTGTAGTAAATTACACTTCGGATAAAACCAGAATTGTCCCTTTCAGCCTAGTCCATTCAGAAAATACTGAAAAACTTAATTTCTCAAAAGAATCAAAAACTTAATAACAAGATCTTCACCTTTGATGATGTGAGAAATTTAAAACAAAACCAAAAAAAACCAAACCACAACTAAATACTTTAGTCAGACAGCACCAATCATTCTTGCTAAGTCTCTAGTCTCTAAAATTCTTGGTTATCTATCTAATTTCAGTTGACCCTCTGGCAAATGCCCTTCTGTGTTCAAAAAGAATCTGCTTCACTTAGGGTCAAGTAAAAGGTCTGTCTTTCCTAGCTCCTATGTAGGATCCAGCTGACTTCTTTTTAAGAACTGCTGTTTTTTCCCCTTCTGATTTAGTGTGGAAGATGATGTGTATAAAAAGCAGTTCTTGTGCCATTGCTAAGGTCCTGGTTTATGTAAAATTACAATGTGACCTTGTAGCCTTAACATTATTCTGGATCTGCACAAGGGATCTTCTCTGACTCCAGGAGCAGCAGGTGGTGATAAGACTTTCTTTTTAACACCTCCTACATTTTTAGAATAAATTTTTTATTCCACGTCCTGATCTTCCTACAGCACTCATAAGAAATGACCTGGTTCTAGAGGCACCACTTCCCAGCAGAAAGTGAAGAGGGCAAGGGGGATTGCAATAAGTAGTCTTATAAAGAGACAAGAGTAGGTTGGAAAGGTTTTAGGTGGGTTGAAAAAAATGTGTCTTATTAGTAAAAGAGAAGGGGATTTGGGCAGTATGGTCACAGCATGGGTACTGCAAACCATGACTGTTTGTGACCCTCCAAAGCTGTGTGCCCTGATCCCACTGCGAAAAGAGGAACTCTTTACTTTGTGGGGTTTTTTTTAAATGGCTCAACATAGCATGTCCTGGAACTGTGCAGTTAACTCTCAACTGGTTTTGACTTTAAACAGAAAAGATGCATGAAGTCAGTTTCAAGGATAAGGAGAAAGAGCATCTGACCCGGCTTCAGGATGCAGAGGAGATGAAGGTAGTATGGCATGCTGCAATTATAGAGGGCATTTCTCAGCGCGATCCTTCATCAAGCTGATAATTAGGGTGTAATTTTGTCTTCCTGTGCCCGTTGCGTGCTTTTAGAAAACACTTCCAGCTTCTGTCAGAACTGACAGCCTCAGTTAGAAAACTTGACCTTACATAACTGAGCGACCTTCACAATGTGAAATCAGAGAACTTGCTAGTGCTGAGGTTGTTGACCAGATGATGGAAAAAAAAAGTAAGTCATAGTCGGAACATCTTGGGAGGTGAGTGCATCAGTTTTTAAGCTGAGCCAGTTCCAAAGAGTAGAGAAGTTCAGTGGACTGTGTTTGCTGCACTGAAGATGCCTGGGCTCCTTAGACCACACAAACAAAGAACCAAATTATAATACCCAGTATATTGCATACATAGTTGAGAACAGTTCTGTTATATAGGATTGAAAAATTATATTGATTCGCCTCTATGTTACTTTTAAGTTTTTGCCAGCGGAAGTCTGCTGAAAGTCAATTTGATAAGTAGCAAATGAGGATACTGGGGTTAATATAGTTCAGGTATTAAAAAAAAAAGAGGCCACTTTCCTAAATAATTTGACAAGAATTCTAACTATCTCCTAGAAATAATAATGAAATATAAACCTGTTTTCTGGTATTTTTTTCTTCCTTTGGAATGCAATGAAATGTTAATCAGTAATGTGTGAGCTGTGTTTCTAATGGAGTTCCAAATTGACAGAAAAATACAATTTTACAAGGATAGTGATAGAGGTTTGTCAGCTCCCTGTAGAGCTTTCACCTCAATTATAAAAACTTAAAGTTAGTAAGAGTTGTACAGTTATTCTTTACAGTTGGAAGAAAAAATGCAGATCTTTTATTAGCAGTCTAAAGAGGTGTATTGAGATATTTTTACAACTTGAGATATATTTATTCACAGAATTTAAATAACAGGGCTGTGGATAAACAATTATCAGAAAGAGGGAGAGGGGAATGAATTTTACTTCTATCACAGGTATAGCTGTGCATACATTTACTTGCGGAATAAACACATGAAATAAAGGACTGGTAAAAACTCTCATTCTTGGCACTTGATATAAGACCCTAGCATGCATAGGGTAGGTTTTTTCAAGAAAATGAGTAGAAACTGTTGAACATTTGTTGCTAAAAACTGTCTGAATTAAATGCTTGGATGAGTAGATGTACAGTTTTAAGATATATGAGGCAGATTCCTGAATTAATCTGATTTTATAAGCCTCACTCAAATCCAGAAAGATAGGTTGATTCAGCTGACATGGAAGCTTAGCTGTGATACTTGATTTCTGTTTCATGTGTGTCTCTGGGTTTTGTACTCTGCAGAAAGCACTGGAGCAGCAGATGGAGAGTCACAGGGAAGCCCACCAGAAGCAGCTGTCCAGGCTGAGGGATGAAATTGAAGAGAAGCAGAAAATAATTGATGAAATCAGAGAGTATGTTCACTTGCTCTATTGCTTTTTCTTTTCCTGTCTGTTTTGTGATAGTGTAGGGATGTTTTGGGGTTGGTTTTTTTATTAGTTTTAACTGATGTTGATATATTTCAGTGTCTTACAGAAAATAGTGTTTTCATTCATTCAACAGATAACTCTTTAATTATTTTGCATTATTTTAATAACGATAGTGCCTGTTTTTTTATTATGGAGCTTTAATAAGTCCATAAAATTATGGAGAGAAAAACAGAATAAGGTAGGTAAGAGAAGCTTTGAAGAGAACAGGTTTTAAAGTATAAAGGTTTTTAGGGCCTCATATAAGAACGAGTCCTGCCACAGGCTTTGAGAGTCTGGGTGACCCAAATATATATCATTTTCACACTCTTATTTCTTCTTGACACAGCAATGTAACTCTGTTATTCAGGTACTCCAGCACTTAAAAAATTGTGTTCTTTGCTCCTGTACTCTTCTTTTTGTCAGTATTCATAAAAGCTGGGCAATCTTAATGTGTAGTGTTCCTTCTTTTATCATATTTATTATGTGGCCAAAGACTTATAATAAAATAAGAAACATGAGGAAGCAGGACAGAAAAATGGCAAGAACAGTTTATGTCCTTTATGATAAAAGAAGCAAGCCACTGAATTTAATTCTCCAATACTTGTAAATATTGTTCTTCAGATTCTTTGTGCCTAATTTCTTTCCATTTTTTTCCTTCCTCTGTCTAAACCCATTTTTTAAATGTAGATTTACCAGGCTTGTTTATGAGGTTCAGGACTGAGCTGTACTGACTTTTTCTTTTGTGTTCTAGTATGAATCAGAAGCTTCAACTGGAACAAGAGAAACTGAGTGCTGATTATGATAAACTAAAAACTGAGGATCAGGAAAGGGAAATGAAACTGGAAAAGCTCATGTAAGTCAATAGTTTTCTCATCTGGTGTCCTTGAATATTGTATCTCTTCATGTGTCTGCGGGAGATGTGCTAGAAAGAGGCATTTGTGTTGAAATATTCACACTGAAATGATCATTTCAGTAACAAAGCCAACATGCAGTGCTAATAAATGATTACCAACGACTCCATATTTTTATATCATAGGCTTTTCAATAGTGGGTTTGATACTTAACAAAAATATTTTTTTTCGAGATCTTATTTTATGAAATATCATAGCAATCCCTCATTCCTTAATGCACAGCAAAAGCAGGTAAGAAAGAAGTTTTGAAGTGGGTTTTTGGAGTTTTGTTTTCTAAGTAATAAATTGGATGCTAGAGTAAAAGCCTTTTCTGGAAATGAGAGAGAAAAATTTCGTGCATGGACACAAAAAATGGAGATGGTGACTCAGCCATTCTGTGTGAGAAAGCTGCATATTTGGGACAGTCAAAAGCGTAATTACAGATGCAAATGGATGTACAGTTTGCTTACATCTGCAGATGTTCTACTCAAACTGAGTGTTGATTGATTCTTTTTTGTTTATACAACTTCAGCATTTTTTATTTGTATTCAACGTTGTGATCTTTCTAGACTGCTTAATGATAAAAGGGAACAAGCAAGAGAAGATCTTAAGGGGCTGGAGGAAACAGTGGTATGTCTTAATTACACTTTATTGAGCTTTTTTTCCCCTAAGTCTTCATCACTGATGGGTTAAGGGAGGTGATTCTGTCCCTTTACTATGATCTGGTGAGATCCCACCTGGAGTCCTCAGTACAGAAAAGATACAGACATGTTGGAGAGGGTCCAGAAAAGGGCCACAAAAATGATCAGGGGGATGGAGCACCTGTCCTGTGAGGGAAGGCTGAGAGAGCTGAGAGAGTTGGGGATGTTCATTTATTTAAATTTATTTAAACTCCAGTCTGTGAATGGATAAGCATAAAATGGGCAGTTAAGGTTGCTCTTACAGACTGGAAAGACAGTTCCCTTCAGTATGGCTTTGGTGCAATATGGGATTGAGGTGAGTGAACTGCCTATCCACATAGTTTCCTTCCCTGCACATGGATTAGTGCTTCCCTCCTGCTGGAAGTAGGGGCAGGGTTTCCACTTCTTGTGTCACACCCCCAAACTGGAGTAAGGTGATTATGTTGCTGAGCCTGAGAAGTTGGTGCACGTAAAAAAAAGAAACTTGGAAAGCTTGGGTTTTTGCCATAAAGTTAAAAAGTACTTAAACATCTTAAGTGCACTTAAGCATCCTAAGTGCCTGTGAGTAAGCGTTCGGATCAGGCTAATGCATTTGCTAGATAATGAATCCAGAGCTCTTTACCTATTATTGACTCAAATCTGAGGAGAATTTTTACACCAGCCTATCTACTAGTTCTATAACTACGTCTTAAAAAGGTTTGTGCCTTTTTTTTTTTGTTATTATTATTTTGGTTCCAGGCAAGAGAACTTCAGACTCTTCACAACCTTCGCAAACTGTTCGTCCAAGATCTTACCACACGTGTTAAAAAAGTACGACTCTATATATTCTTTTAAACCAAAGTCTTATCTTTTTTGTAGTATTCTTGTGATTTGCTGGAAGCTTTTAGTGCATGTTGTTACAAAAAAGGATACTGTCCTTTTCAGTAATAGTAATAAGATTAAAATTGTTGTGATGTTTATTAGCTTTTTTTTGGTCCTAATTTGTTAAGGACAAGTCCTGGTGGTTAAGCAAAATGAACCAATCCAGTTCAGCTCAGTTGCAAAGTTCTCAAAGCTGATATTAATGGGTACCAGAAATTATTCAATGTAACTTGCACTAATGCTACCCTGAATGCTGTGACCCTTTCTGTAGGCTTGTGATTTGTCAGCCTTTTCCTGGCAAAATTATTATTTGGCAGAAATTAATGTATTTTTAACTTTTGAAGAAGTCTGAAGCTGCATAAATAGACAAAGGCTTTACAATGGTTTTCAGTCCTTTAGAGTAGTTTTGGGGAAGAGTTTTTATACCTTTTTTTTTAAGGTTGAAAGCCCATATTACATAAAAACGTCTTCCAGGAGATGGAAAAAAAAGAGGGAAAATGGGGTTTCTCCACTAAAATCTATGATTTTCCAATTCAGGATCCCTCAGTAATTGTTCAGTAAGAAAAGTTTATTTTTTGTGTAGTGGGGAAAGTGGCTTTTAAATATCAAATAAGCAGGTAAAACAAATTCTCTTTAATCTGGGGCTCTGGAGGGCTTTTCTGCCTTTGGGAAGCTTAAAGTCACAAAAGACTGGAGCTTCGTCTTGGTTTCTTCCTGTGCAGAGTGTTGAACTCGATAGCGATGACGGAGGTGGAAGTGCTGCACAGAAGCAGAAAATTTCCTTTCTTGAGAACAACCTGGAACAGCTTACAAAGGTTCACAAACAGGTAGGGGCTCTTCATCCTTCCTTCCTTCTCTCCTTCCCTCCCACCATCCTTCCGTCCCCCAAAAAATATACTTTTTTTCTGTTCAAAGGGGTAGTTTTTGAAGGCACATGTACTGTTTGAGGAAATGGTACCTACAGTTCTCAACTAAAACTCTTGGCATTAGAAGCTGGTGTGAGAGCGCTCTTCCCACTACTTGTACTTCTTATGAATGTGTTAAATAAACACTTATTTTTTTTCTGTGAAAATAGACTCTAGCAGTTTTGGCAAGACTAATTGTCACCATATTGGTGTAATGCATAAACAACAGAATAATGTGTTTATTATTACCTTGTGTGCTGGTTTCTAGATGAGTTGTGTATCCGCAGTTTTGACTTCTGGTCTAAAGCTGCTTAGAGGCACTCTTGGAGGTGACTTGAAGGGAGTCAACCAGCAAAGTATTAGAGCAAAGAAACAGAGGTTTTCTGTGCAGCTTAAGGGCTAGTGCCTCCCCAGAATGCTGAGGTTGGTGGTTTCTGGGCAAGAGCAAGCCTATTTCTGTCTCCTCCCTCTTTCACATGTTGTTCCTGTTTCCTTTGAATACAGCTGTTCAGAGAGATGAGAGCAATGGAGAGCCCTTCAAGCTACATACCCACCATGCAAATGTGGTTTGGAGGGAATGTGTAGTGGGCAAGTGTTTTGGGTATATACCAAGGAAAGAGCCTTCCCTCTGCTTCCCAGCAGTGTGTATATATTCATGTGTGTATATGTGTGTATACATATACATATGTATATCTTGGTAGCACCTTGTTAGATACAACTGGATTATTTCACCCAATAAGTATGCTTCCACCTTCCTCTTAGGTGTTAGTATTTTTGAACTGTGTCCTCCACTGTTCGGATGCAGAGCACAAAATAGTAAAGATGATTTTGATTTCTTTTTTCAACAGTGACAAAACATTCTCCAGAGCAGTTTTCTCAAACTGTTATTAGTGACACACAGTGCTGTCCATGATTTGCTTTATTTATTTCTGAGGAAGTGCTAAAAAAGCAAGCAGTGCAGGACCGTGACAAGTGTCCACTGAGGTTCAGTATTTTGAAATTCCCAGGGAACAGATGGTTTAAAGACCTAGTTTCTAAATGTGGAAACTGGGACATCTTAGGAGTGTTTTTCCTTTTACTGTTCTGCCTTTTTTGCACTCAGTTCACACATCTGCTGGGTTTTCAGATACAGATTTTTATAGTTCTCATTAGTGTATATTTACTCAAAACCAGCTAGGAGTCCACATCTTGTAATAAATGTAGAGGGAAAAGTGACATTGGCCTTGACCTGAATGTGATATCATCTTGCTGTTATTTCGTATTATAACTATTCTATAGAACAAGGGTTCAACACTTGCAGAAAAAACACATTGTGACACTTTATTATTTTTTTTTTTTAGCTTAGCTTGTGTTGTCCTTCTAGCACTAAGCCCGGACTAGCAGGTGTAAAACATTTTGATTTGTCAATGTGTGAGTGTTAGTACGTGCTGTTGCTTTACCATATTATTAGTGTGGTAGTTAAACTATGTTCTTCCCTTCACTCCAGACAAGTGAGAATCACTCCTTTGGAACAGTTTTCTGATGACTTCTGGTAGTGGTGTAATCTGTTCAGTAGAAAATGTATTAGATTTTCTAACTGTTTGCATCGGGGTTTTATTTATTGAAAAAAATCAATTCTCTCTCTTGGCTGTTGTTGCATGTAAAGTTAGAGCTTACTCTGATAATTGATAGACATTGCTCAGGTTCATATTTAATTGAGGAAGTCCATTAATTCAAAGTTGCATATAATCACATTTATAGCTCTAGGCCTTAAAGTCATTTCTTAGCAATGTTTGAGGCATCAAAGTTTCCAATTTTCTCATATACTTGAATAGGGAACAAGTAGGTAAGAATACCATAACCACGAGAGACGATGAATTTTTCATGATACCCAATGTTGTCTGTAAGACCTATTTAAGCATTACTGTTTTGAAATAACGAGGTGGTCAAGTATTCGTGAAATGCTGGACATTTCCGTATTCTGAAAAAACACAGACTTTCTGCTGCAGTTGCTCTTAAAGTCTAGAAAAGCAGGTGTGGTAGCAGAGTGCCCTGCAGTAGCAGAGTTTATCTTGGAGCCCTCACCCTCTGAGATCAGATCTGTAAAATTCTGTTGAATGGAATAAACTCATTTGTTCTTTTATCTTTCTGGAAAATTTAATATCGTACCTCAGCTAGACGAATGAACTGCATGATTAAAAGTAAGTCTTGCTTTGACATAAGTTTTTTACAGTTGTTTCTGGAAGAAGCCTGTTTCATTTGCAGTGTACAAGGTGTGAAGAGGAATCTGTGTGTTTTCTGTCTCTCCTTGTAAGGCAGCCTTTCCCATAGGATATTTTTGAAACTTCTCTCCTTGCAGTTGGTACGTGATAATGCAGATCTTCGTTGTGAGCTTCCTAAGCTGGAAAAACGACTTAGGGCTACGGCAGAGAGAGTTAAGGCCCTGGAGAGCGCACTGAAGGAGGCCAAGGAGAATGCCATGCGAGACCGCAAGCGGTACCAGCAGGAGGTAGATCGCATTAAGGAAGCCGTGAGAGCCAAAAACATGGCACGGAGAGCACACTCTGCTCAAATTGGTAAGGACATCGAGCTAAAGAGTTAGTTGCTCACATACTTCATGGTTGGTCTGTTTGCTCATGTTTAAATATGAGTTTTGAAAGCAGCAGTCCAGGGCACACCACAGGATCTGCTTCTCCTCCGTTGCACAGGAATCTTCAAAGACTTCACTTTTTAATAGAATCTGCCCCACCTAAGTTTTAAAGCACCTCTGCTATTTAACTCAGTAAATAAATGGCATAATGGGTCTTATGTGCCCTTCTAGTGACCTGAAAACTTGTCTCTCTAAATCAATCTCGCACTTTCTTCTTCCTCCCCCACATACTCTCCTTCTGCTTTCATTCTTTCCTTGCCTTTTGGGACCTTGTCCCTTCCTCTCTTTTCCCTGATTACTCTTCCTTGTGATTTAATTTAGTTCTTGAAGAGTCAGACAACTTCCTATATAATTCAGATGCTCAATACATCTTTGTGGTGCAATCTGAATGCATGCATACAATCAAATGGTGCTTAAGACGGGGCAGTTTTTAAGTGATATTTTAGAATTGCTGAAGTAGAAGGATAATGTTTTGAATAGTTTGAGACTACTGTCTTAAAACCTGAAAGAGAATTAAGCAGCACACAGTATTTCCTGCTGTATGCTGCCTCTTGTAGAAACCCATTGACAGCTTTTTCTCAGCATCTTCTGGAATGTATAAATAGTCAAATTGAACATAGAAGGTACCTCACTGACCACCAAGTGGGTGCTGACTTCCATCTGCTGTATAGACAGTCCATAATCTTTGCAGAGACAGGGGCATGCATGGGAAGGCTAAATGGCCCTGTCACAAGCAGAAAATGGATGTATTTCTTACTGGCCAAGGTAAGGGAATGCTGTGTTCCACAGAGATAGATTACAGACTACTCTGCCAAGCACAGCTCCTTGTTTGGAAACAATGGGATTTGTACTAGAGGAGAGGTAGAAAACCTTGTATGACAGCTGAATGTCTTCTTTGGTTTCCTACTTTTTACCCTGCAGCCAAGCCCATCCGCCCTGGTCATTACCCGGCGTCTTCTCCAACAGCTGTCCATGCCATCCGCGGGGGAGGAATGTCAAACTCCACCTACTACCACAACACCAAATAGACAAGAAGTAAGGCCACAGTAACTTACTCATCTGTTCTTTCCCTGATCACCTAGTTTTCTTGTATTTCAGTCTTGCTTTTAGAAGACCCACAATATTTTTTTCTAGTTGTAGTAGGAGTTGTTTGCTGATAGTTTAACTGTGAAAATTAGTAATCTTAATAAGGAGAGCCTTGTTAGAATGCTTTGCATGCTGCTGATGGGAGTTTTTATTTTAATGACTAATCACTTAAAATGTTTCTTAGAAAATGCTCTGATAATCTGTACTGAAATTCACACATAGAGGCATGAAACTCACGTAGTAAAAATAGAGTTCCAGAGGTTCCTTTTGCCAATATAATTTTCTGCTTTCTGCAACATGAATGTGTTTCTGTGTTGTGATATTCCAGCCTGGGACAGGGGTAGAGCTGCCATGAGTGGCAGCCTCACAGAGCTCTCCAAATTTGGGTGTCACAATTTGGCAGACTTAACTTTTGTTTCTTTTGCTTTGCACTCTTATTCATCTCTCTTCAGAAAAAAAAATATTTTACTTTAATTGCAAGGGCTTGAAGGTTTCTCCTAAGCAAAAATCTCATCCTGGAAAGATTAGCAGCATATTCCCATGAGACTGCTTCATGTACCCTCCCCATTCCATTTACTTCTTTAAATGCTGCTTACTTGTGAGGTGTTTTACATCTGCTATTATTTTAGATGATAACTTTATGTTACAGACCTACTGAGAGTCAGATGGTAATGAGTGGCTGTGAAAAGCAGCCAGTGGACTGCTAAATTGTCCTGAGTTTGGGGTTCTTTTCCTCCTTGAGTATTAATTCTGTTTTATGACTCTCTTCTGATAGTACATGGTTTTCTTTAGGCTCTTAGCATTCCTGGGTGTTTTTTTCCTTTTTCTTTTTTTCTGAGAATGTTTCATGTCATGCATGCAAGCAAACCATCCATCACATCACACTCAAGCTGTTATTGTGTTGTGCAGATTGTTTCTGCTCATTGTGTTTTCCATGAGCCCTGTAGCTGCAAGCAACATATTTTCACTGTAGATGATTTAGGGCAAGTCTTTGCTGAGTGTTTTTGTGTACTAGTTCATTCTGAACTGAAATTGGCTTTTCCATCTCATAAGTGACATAGCCTCTGCCTATCTGCTTCACTGCATTTCCACTTCTGTGAAAGAGCAAAGGGAAAAGAGTATTTTACAGAGGCATGTAAGATATTTCCAAACATGTAACAGCTGCTCTGTGAGGAAAAAAACCTGCTACCTGCCTAAGGTGGGTGGGCCTTTAATACACCATCTACTGTGAAATTAAATGTCAGACTCAAACAGGCCCCACATTAGGTATAGGCATATGTCAAGTGAACAAGTGTAGATTAATGAAAGGTATTTTAACAAATAAATACACTTAAAACTAGATGCGTGTATAACAAGATAGGACTTTGGAAGTCAATAATAAGTAATCAGAAGGCATAGAATATTTCTCAAATGTTTTAGATGCTGAGGTTTAGATTTGAGGGCAGTCGAGGATGAGCAGATTCCAGGCCATGCTTGGAACATGTTGCAGAGAAGTTCATGGGCAATCGGAGTAGCAGAAAAATAGGATGGAAGATCTTGGAAGAAATTGGGTAAACTTACAGATTCCTGGTTTCTGAAAAAGATTACAAAAGAGAATCTGAAAACTAAATGGAATCCCTGCAGGTTGAAATGAAGCCATTTAAAAAGTGTGTATGTGTGGGGTTTCCTCTTAATTGACAGCAGTGCTCCCCTATGGCTTTTATAGGTCTAGCTTCCTTATTGCTCAAGATTCAGTCTAGTGCCCGGCTTTATTAGCTATTACATATTCTATGTAAGGCAGTAATTTGAAATGCTATGGGAGTTGGACTCAATGACCCTTACAGGTCCTTCCAAGTCAAGATATTCTATGATTCTATTCTGTGATTACTACTCCAGAGAACCATGTTTTAGACTTCATAATTGGTTTTCAAACTCTGTCAAGTTCTAGATTATCTTTTTTTTTTTTACCTAGAAAGATCTCTTGAAGATGCAGTAAACTAAGGCTGGGCAGTGACTAAAGAAGGGTAGTCCTCATCAGTTTTGGTCCTTCAGTTAAGAAGATTATTGGCAAATTGCAAATATTTGGCTGCCAAATGATTTTGGGAATATCAGAGTACTCTGAAATCTCTGAGCTCGCTGGATGAAAGCCCAGGGGGGACTGAGTGTTAGTAAAGGCACTACATGTGCAGAGAAAATTTCATATAGATTATTTCCATATCACTGAGCCATTTCTGTGCTCTGTAGAACTACCTCATGCTTTTGAGTGGTGCAGTCCTACACAGCTAGAATTAGATCACAACTTATTTTTATATTCCTTTAACAACAGTGAAATAAAGGTGGAGTTTCTATAGAAATATTTGTTGTCAAGTAACGTCTCTGTTTCTGGAATGAGAACTGTATGCCAGGATGAGATTAAATTTATCTTACATTCATTCAATATTCACAGTACAGATAACACAGACACTGCTTTTAGATCGGTCAGTGATTGTGATTTATTAACTCATATTTGGTAAAATTTCTTCTGCAGGGCTGGGCAAGCCTGTGAGACTAATCAGGACAAAGCTCAGACTTCACCCAATTTGGGCCATGTTGCCCAGCTGCAGTGTGCATGATATAAGGAGATGATTTCTACCCCAGAAAGCATAGCATTTGATGAATAACAGCAGCAGATGGAAGAGAAATGTGGGTGTTAATAAATTGTAGTTCTGAATTGCAAATTTCTGGTAGCTGGCTTAAACAAGAGACTTAAGCCAAGGAGCGTCTGCAAATCTCTACAAGATAATTCCTTACCCTGTCTACATTGCAGAGGTTATTGAAAACATGCATATATGTTATATAAAATTATACAGTGTATTTTTATAATACATTATTGGTATAATAGATATAAAATATTTTAATATATTTCTGTAAACATATACTTTTATATATATGTGTGTGTGTACACAAGGAAAGTACCTCTTGGTTGGGAGACATATAAAACATTGTTTTGGATTTGTATTTTTTCATCCCTTCATTTTATCATAAGTTTTCAAACTCAACTGCAGTTACTTTCTTTACTTGTTTTATAAGATAAGCACACATCTGCTTTTCAGCACAGCCAAGTGGCAACCAGTGGAGAGAAAAACCCCATTAAAAGAACAGAGAGATAAGAGCAAAAAAAAGGTAGACCTTTAGATAGCGTTTATGCAGGACATAACACTGTGCTACAAGAGACAAAGAATGAATTTCATCAAGAGAATTATGACTCTGCCAATTTGTGGGTTGGACACCTTAAAGCTAGATCTGACAGAATTCCTCTCCAAGACTTAGTAACCAAGACCCTAATTTCATAAATTGTTAAAACTGTGCTTCATGTGACTCTTGTTTCATCACTACTATGGTGGCTCTTTGGCTGCTGTGCATCACATTTCTGTGAAGTGTAGGTATAGGTGAGTTGCTGTGTTGCGTATCTGCTTTCTAGTCTCAAAATCCACTAATCATCATTACCTTTCTTTCTTTCTTTCTTTCAACAGGTGAATTCCACTTAGCATGTTAAGGACTGTCATTAAGTCACTAGTTTCTTTTTCTCCCCTCTTCAACCCGATCCATGTCCTGTTCATCCTGCGCTTCCTACAACCATCTGCACTGCACTGGTCCCAGGTATTTTGAGCTTCATAGGATCTACACGTGTACAGAAGTGTCCAGCTTAACTCTTCTACAGATACTTGTACAATGTATTTAACATAACCATCTAAGTAATGATAGGAAGTCTGCCACTCAGAATCTCTCACTGACTGCGTTTGACCCCTTGGTGCTTGTTAGGTTGGGGCTTCTACACTCAGATAGATGCTTTTTCAAAGTCTTCTGTTGCATCAGTAAATCCTGACTTTTGGCATCATAGAATTAATTATTCAAAGACAAAGTGCCATCAAAGGCAGGTGATTGTGCTGTCATGACTGATTTACTGTATAATATACATATTATTTTATATTTTTAGGGGATGAAAATGTGCTGCTATATGTTTTAATTTTACCGCTTACATTTTCAGAAGTAAATTTCCCCAAAGAACCATTTGTAATATCCTGATAAAATCTTTGGACTGTATAAAATAACCTTTATTGCAGTACCTGGTAAAGATCAAATGGGATGCAGAGAAATCTGTTAGTATAGATCTAGGTTTTGAAGTTTGGTAGTTACATGAGTATATCTGTGTGACCTATCTTGTAATTAAGATCAGATCTGCTTATAGTTCTCCCTATGGTGGCGGGGTTTCCTGGAGTGTAATGGCTGGCCACGTGTTTGTAAGTATTGTTCTCTATGAAGTTTTGAAGGCTTTCAGAATGCTGTGGAAATCTTGTCTTGGAAAAGTAGACAAGCATCCCTCCACCCCCTTTTCCCCTTCCCACAAGCCTTCAGCAAGCCCTGATCTGTTTACACCAGAATTCAGATACCAGTGAGTGAACAGTCTCCCACCAGAACAGACGCTACCTTAAAGAAACAAAAAAGTGTAAATGTCCCACAAACCCCAGATCCTACCTTAAGAAAATTAGAGAGAGATTCCAAAAGGAGGCGAGAGTTTTATGCTTGAGCTGTCCTTTGTAAACCAAATTTTGGAATCCTTTTGTTAGGAAGTGAAGAGCAGACTGCAAGAGGAAAAGAATGTCCTTCTAAGTTACCATATGCAAGTTGTCCTACTGATGGTACTCATTCTCACAGAAATGAGGATGAGACTGCTTGCCTTTTGTGGATCTCTTTCATGCCAGTAAAGATTCTCCATCTTCTCAGCAAGGGGGCACTGGAATCGTTCTGGCAAGTTTCTGCTGACAGGCAGAAGCTCCTGCTCCTCCTCCCTGCCTACCACTTCTGTGCCACACACACCTGTCCTGGTTCAGACGTGGGTAGTATGCACCACTACGTCCTAACAAAGCGTGGAGTCTAGGAAGGTCGTGGCCAAGCACAGCCCTCTAGTCTTTATTTGTAGAGGTTTGCTCTTATTTATTTTTTTTTAAATTTCTGAATGTGTTTGTTAGTAGACATAGAACTTAGTTAATGTAGAGCCTTCTGAAAGATTGTGAATTGACTTTAGGTATTTTTTTTCTACTGAAATTATTTAGGTTGTTGCAAAGTAAGTTGGACTTAATTTAACTTTTTTTTTAATGCTGCACTATTTTGAGGAGTGTTTCGCTAAAAATATTTAATGAAGTTGCAAACTTGCGTGTATTTAATTTATTTTGTATTTTCCAAAGTTTTATATTTTCTTTATGTGCATGTGCACTGCCAGAAAATGAACTGTGAACTTGCCATATGCAATCTTCAATAAAATCACTAATTCAGAACTACTCTGTGCTATTTTATCAGCTATTCAGAGCTGAAATTTCTACTATGAACTAACAGTCCTCTTGTTTTGCTTCTAAAACGGTTGTCTGGGAGAAGATACCAAACTGAATTGCTGTCAAAGATTTTGTACTGTAATAAAACTTTTGTTCTATCTTGAATTCAAAGTTTGATATGGAAGTATACTGTAGATGCAGCATTAGCTTAAAAAAAAAATGTATTAAACTCCTGCCACCATCACTGTTAATTATGTACAGCAGTTTAGACAGCTTTCTTCAGCTTGAGTAATAAGTTAGCTTTGACATCTCTTAATTGTGCTAGTGCTGATCAGCCAGTCAGTTCATCTAGCTAAAATAATGTAAGTTTCTCCAAGTTAACTTTTACATCAAGACTGTAGGAGGACTTTCTATAACTGAAATGCTGAGAAGATGCCTTAGGCTAAAGTTCTGAAAAAGACATACAGAAGATATTTACTCAATTGGAAATGATTAGTTGTCAATTGAACTTTCTCTGCTTATGTATAGATTCTTGTTTTGTAAGCCTATTTTAATTAGGCAACTTAAGTTTATATTGCGTATTGTATATTCAACTTTTGTACCATTTTTAAGTCTTACACATTTTATATAGAGAAATGAAAACCACATCTCTGCAGAAATCAAAACCTGTGTCTTGCTATTTCCACTACTTGATGCTCTCTTTCTTTGCTATTTGAATGTTGTGTTATATTTTCTAGGCTGATTTTAAAGTTGTGTTTGTATAGTGCAAATCAAATTTCACATCTAATATGTCATGCATGAGATCAGTTTTGGTCGAAATACCGTACACGAATAGAAAACATAATTCAGATGGAACTAAAGTGCATATTGTTCTTTTTGCTAGTAATTAAATTTATTTCCTGCTCACTTGAGGTTCTCTTAATGATATGTTCAAATATCTTGTGTTTGTCCTTGAGTTCACATTTCATCAACTTGCTTTCTCTAAAACAAGGAAAATTTTAAACCTGGAAAGATCTTGGCTGATGCATTTTTAAGTTTGGACTTAACTCAGCAAGGGTGAGAGCGGATTATCCTGAATATATTGCAAATTAAAAAAGAAGTCACAGTAAAATTATACTACAATAGTTTCTGCTTACAGAACCTTAGGAATAACTTTTGTATTTCATTTTATAAAGCCTAATGGACAAATATACACATTTGCCTGAAATATTTGTAAATAAAATATTGTAAGCTGAACATTGTCTTATTTGAATAAATGGTGATGAAGGTCCAAAAGGAAAGGAAAGGCCTGATCAGATTTCCATTACTGGAGGAGAAAGGCCTTGTGTAAACAAGAACGAAGTACCTGTCAATTGGAAATAGAAGGAGAAAGAAAAATCAAATTGGCAGGATAATCTTAATCTACCCTTGCGTTGATTTCCATCTTCACTGTGCCTGTTTGAACTGTAAAGTGCACTGGACAACACCCACTGTGCAGGATGGGACACTGATCCACCCATTCCTCTCTCGCTCTCACAATATTGTCCATGGGAACACTTTTTGTTGTGGGAGAACCACGGGGGTTGAAGCATTCTGTAAATTATACCTGTCTAGTTTGTAAAGTGTGTAATGTGTACTGCAGATGTGTATTCTCTGGGCTCTATGTATCTTTACAGTAGTGTTCAATTTAGGAAAAAATAAATTGTGGACACGTTTTGTTGGTAACAAGGGGAAATTTTTTGCCATTGCATCAAACGATGCTGAAATATATTAAACTCTTGATAGCAAACCCAAACCCTCTTCCCCCATCCCATGGAGATAAGTCTTTTATCTTCGTTCTAAAATTCTATCTGAGATGGATGGATACACTGGCAGACTGCATGATGTATAATTTGAAAAACGCTACAGTGGAAAATAAAGCTGAACTAAACTTTGCGGTGTGCGTGTTGTGTGACACGTTATATATGGCACCTCTGGTATGTACGGGCACTCTGCCTGTGTGTGTGACACGTAGGAGTGATCTGTTCATTGGAACTGTGCTTGAGAGTGCGCTAGAGTCCACATCCAAGGCTGCTTTCTGGATTTTAGCTTTTTCTCTAAGTCTGTAGCAAGTAATTAGAAGACTTGGATGACTCACTGGGAAATGAACAAAGGATTATTTTTATTTTTTTGATAAATAATTGCATCTTCTCTACTACCTCTCCATGGAAATATTCCTTCTTCCTACCATTTTTCAGTAGCCTGGAGGATGACAGGGAGATTCTGCCACTTACCTTCTGCATGCATTTCTACTTTATAGGGATGTTACACTCACTTTATATACAGTATAATGGAGTAAAAGTTTCTGTGTCCTTGCCACCTCCCCCAGGTCATACACGGGAGCTTTATGAACAGTTTATTTTCAGTAATTATTACGCTGAGCGTTTCTCAATTCTATTGTTAACTTTTCTACTCAGGAATGCAAATTTCTGGCACTCCAGAATTTCTGTAGAAATGAATTGGTTTTGCTGCTGAATAGATTTCTGATAAGGATTATGTGGGTTTGCACTGTTATTTAAGGTGTGCTCATGCTGCTTTCAGCAGGGGCCTGCCAGGCACCCGGAAGCGCAGGAAGCCCCCTGCAGCCAGGCTCTGGCAGTGTTCTTGCTGGAGATGGGTGGCCAATGGTCAGTAGGGCAAGTGCAGGTCTCCAAGACCTAGATAATATGCCACTGAGCAGCTAAGCATTTAGATGCACTAACTTACAGAGATACACTAATATAATCATGCTGATAAACATAGTATGTTTACTAGGACAGACCACTGTCCTTGCAGGCTTAGAAGTTAAGTCTTAAAATTTGAGTCTACTTTGAATCAGAATGAACTTTTGATTGTTCTACTTTTGGTGGGCAGAAGGCACTTCTTCATGCTCTCTGAGAAGCTAGTGCCTGCGGGATGAAGTGCTTTGTTTGGCTTTATCAGGAAGCGGCTTTCAAATTTGAATGGTTTATATTAGGGAAAGCAGGGAGTGCCGAGCATTCCCCACCAGTCCTGCAGAGGAAGGCAAACACTGCATGGTGCTATGATACAGACCTTCTTCCATGAGTCAAAAAGATGCGCTCTTTAAGATCTCTTAGATAAAGCTTGTGCCTGGAGGACAAACTCAATTACAGAGCGGACTGTTTGCAAGCATAACCCTACAATTTCATTTTCAGAATATAGGATTGCAAGAGCTAATTAACTCTTATCAAAACAACACAAATTATTGTGTCTATTTCCAAGGTTCAGCTTACACATGAGTACAGTGGAAAACAATAGCTAGGGGTTCGCATCCATAGAAAAAATACTCGCTGCAAATCATAGAATCCTAGAATGGTTCAGGTTGGAAGGGATCTTAAGGACCATCCAGTTCCAATCCCCTGCCAAAGGCGGGGACAACTTCCAATGCACCGGGTTGCTGAAAGCCCATTCCAACCTGGCCTTGAACACTGCCAGGGATGGGGGCAGCCACAAAATGCACAGATCTATCACTACTGATGAAAATACTTCTTAGCTAAAACTTAAACACTTCAAATTTATCTTCCAGCAGAGTTGACCTAATGGTGACTATTTATCCTAAAATGAAGACCTTCAATAGTTCTGGCTTAACATACTGGTCATGCTTCAGCTCATACCTTCTGTGCTTCTGATGGCCAACCCAAAGTGGTGTCAGGCTAGGGGCAGAGGCATTCATTCCTGTGGGGACCTGAATGCCAAGAAGCCATCCGCAAAGTCCCAGCAGGTAAGGGAGGTTTCAGGAGCTCCTGAGGGTCAGGTCTGTTCCCTGGGAAGATGCTGTCAGTGCACGTCCCTCTTGCAGGTTCCAGGATCATCCAAGCCCCTTCACACGCTTTGCATTCACTTGAAAACAGCACTTTGTCGTTGACAATCTCCTCAGTGCAGACGCCCAACATCTGAAGCACTGTGAAACTGGCTCACAAAGAGGAATGCACAGACCAAGTTTCTCGGCTGACTGTACGCCTCGTTTGAAACCTCCCGCCTTACAGGCAAGAGCCCATCAGCTTCGCCACCTCCTTTGCCATGTGGCTTAAAGGCTGAGGGGTCGCTGAAGCCCAGCCTTGGCCCCCGTCCAGGCCCTCCTTTCTCTCAGCCGCCGGGGCCCGGAGCCTCTTCCGCGGAAGGCGGGACCTCAGCCCCGCCCTCAGGCCCCGGAGGAGCAGCTGCCCCCGGGCAGCGCCTCAACCCTGCGGGCGGCTCACCTGCCTGGCGGGGCTGCGCGGTGCCGCCGGGGGGCGGGCATGGGGGTGTCCGAGCAGCTCGCTCCCCGCCCCGGCCCCACCTCCGCTGGGCAGCCAGCGCCGCCCGCCTCTCCCGAAGCCAGGGGTGCCGCTGCCGGTGTCCCGCACTGGCCGCCGCTTCACGCCGAGCCCGGGATCCGCCGGCTCTGAGGGTGAGTTCCCCTGCCCCGGGCAGAGGGAGTCCCTGGGGGCGAGGAGGGGAAGGGGCCCGGAGCACCCGGGGGCGCGAGAGGCGGGAAGGGAGGGCGGGCTGGCTCCTTGCTGCGGGTCCCACTCGGCCCGGTGTCGCCTTCCCCGGGTGGGCGCCGAGCCCGGCCGTTAGCCGGGAGCAGGAGATTCTGTGTAAGCCTCCTCGTTCGGGGCGGCAGATGCAGTGACACTTGCGGGAAGAGCGAGGCTGTGAGAAGCGGAGGTTGCTCAGCGTCAAGTGCCTCAGATCCAAACTATAGAGTGTGTTTTATAGGTATGTCGTAAAATTGCAGTTATTACAGCATTGCTTTTCTTGATTATATAGCTGTAAAAAGAAATACCTCCCCTTGATTCACAGCATGTCAGCAAACTTTTTGCTCTTTTTAAAAGTGCGTTAGGCTTCTCTGTAGAAAATAACAAAATACTGAAATACATATGTTATGAAGCAGATACAAGTAAGGAAATGATAAAACTAAGTAAAAAGTATGTGAAAATTCATCGGCAGGTGCTGGTCCCATGCTGGCAGGTTGTAGGAGTGCAGCCCATTGCCTGGAGTTCCTCCTAAGAATGGTTGTTGGTTTCTTGTGTGTTTCCTATATGCGAGTGTATGTTCGTACGGTGGTCTAGGCTGTAAGGTCCCTGGAACAACGTCTGGCAGTGTTTGTGCAGTACTGAGGGCTTGATTCTTGCGAGGCCTATGGGTGCTCTGGTAATACGGTTAATGAAAACAGTCTCAGTCTCAGGGTTGATGAGTTTACACGGTTTGTGCAGATAGAACTGGCTTGCAAGACTCAGCTGGTTGATTCCTAAGGGCAATCTCAGGAAAATAGGTTCTTATGATTTCCCGTCTGTCAGAGGGTAATGCGGGTAGAGCCTGGAACCGCAGAGGCAGAGATCAGAGCAATTGCAGGGAGCACCTCTTTTATAAATACAGTACTGGTAATCCCAGATGCTCAGATAATGAGTCAAGTTTCCCTCCCTCAATAAACATGTTTTTGTTTAAAATAATAAAATCTTTAATGCTGAGATTGCTGTTTCTCAGTTTGGTTTTGGATCGTTAAGTCTAAAGTTTTCGAGCTTCCTCTGTCAATATGAGCTGCCGTATTGCAGCACCCTATTCTGCCTCTCCTTGGATGAGTTTTTAAGGACAAAAACCTAAAGGTTTACAGTGGCAAATAGTCAAGTCCTCTCTTGTGTTTGAGGACATATATGCCATCTTGGAGAAAGAGAATTCAAAGCTGAAAGGGTACATCCTCATTCTGGTGCAGCTGCCTCGCCCTGGCAGGGTCAGTTGGACCCCACCCGATATGGCCAGGCCATGTTACAGTCCTGCAGGTGAATTCCAGAGGTAATTGTGGATGGATGTTTTACAGCAGGGATGAAGGGATTTGTCCTGTTCATTACAGTGGGCATGTCTTGGTGATTCATCAATCTCTGCATGGTAATACTTTTGCTCAATCCACAATTAACTTTGCTACCATTGTTGCTGATGAGATCTTTGCCCTCTGCTTGTTGTGCAGTACTTGCTCTAAGTCAATTAGTATTTCCCAGCGTGATAATTGCAGCACTCAGTTCACAGCCAGCCACATCCTCTCAATGACATCCCTTCCAGAGCAGATAATCTTAGGACTTTTTGCCTTAGCCTGGTTTTGTTAGAGCTGTATCTCCAGTGCTTGACCTTCAGGATTCTGGTTGTGTGATGTTAACCGTCAGGAGTCAGTAAATCCTGTAATCAGCTTATATAGGATGGATCCCATGTGTTGATCCTCGAAACACTTCTGATGAATTCCATCCTCTGGCTGGCACCAGGTGCTGGATGCTTTATCTGGCAGAAAGAAGAGGGGGAGCGTAGCCAAGGAGAGGGTAGATATGGTTTTTTTGTTGGGAAGGTGTGCAGTTTTCAAGTACTAGGTGCTGCACGGGAAGGAACCTCTGTTACAAGAATGGGCACCTTTTCTTGCACCCTTGGGAGCTCTGAGGAAGAGACACCTGTACCTTGCTAACTCATAAGCTGAATCATGCCACACAGTCAATTTACCGCAATCTCTTCTTGCCTTATTTTCCATTTGACCAAGCTTGAGAGATAAAGGTGTCATCATCCCACTTTACTCAGCACTTGTCAGGCCACACCTGGAATACTTGTTGAGTTTTGGTCTCCGCTGTACAAAAAAGATGTGGACAGGCTGGAGAGGGTACAGAAAAGGGCCACAAAGTTGATCCAAGGGCTGGGAAGCCGTGTGAGGAAAGGCTGAGAGAGCTGGGCTTGTTCAGCCTGAAGAAAAAAAGGCTCAGGGGAGACCTTGTCACCATGTTCCAGGATTTAAAGGGTGGCTACAAAGAAGATGGAGACTCCCTTTTCACAAGGAGTCACATGGAAAAGATACGGGGTAATGGGTACAAGTTACTCCTGTGGAGATTCTGACTAGCCACAAGAAGAAAATTTTTCACCATGAGAACAATCAGCCATTGGAATAATCTCCCCAGGGAAGTGGTGGACTCTCCAGCATTGGACACATAAGATTTGGCTGGACATGCTACTGGGCCATCTAGTCCAGGTCATGCTTGGCCTGGAAAGGTTGGACTATATGATGCTGGAGGTCCCTTTCAACTTGGTATTCTGTGGTTCAGTTGCAGCAGAAGAGATAGGGAATGTTTCCTTTTACCCTGTTGGTACACACTGTGTCAGTTTTGTTGGAGAGCCCCATCTGAAATCGGGAGTTGCAAACTCGGGTTTCAGACCAGAAGTCACTTGGACTGTTGGGCGAGCTGTAGTACAGCGTGTCCCACCCCTCCCTGCCAGACACCTCCAGTACAGGCAGCAGGTATGGCACATGGCAGCAGAGGTGAGGGAAGGAGAATTAAGGGTGCTTAATACCTCTCCAGGAGAACAGGGTAGTTGAAGGGTGAGGAATTTTCCAGAGCTGTTATTTCTCAGTCCAAATGAGCCCTATGCCGCACTCAAAAAAACAAACAAGAAAAACCCAAAACACCTCCCCTCTACCTTTCTAGAGGCGTGATTTAGAACAAAAGTCCTTCATCTGGAAACAGATTCTGGTGCATGAATTCTGATACAGATTCTCCTTTTTTTTTTTTTTTCTTTCCCCAAGTCTAAATTCCTCAATATTTTCTTCCCTTTCTTCATGTCCAGGAGCTGGATATTGTGAATTCAGAGGAAAGGAATGCTTCAGTTATTCATGTGTGTGATTCAAAGGACTTCTGCATGAGGTGCATGTCTAACAGTTCAGAAGTGGTAGAAAGGTACATACAATAGTGCCACACCAATAAACTTAAGAAGGAATTTCAGATTACAGCTTTCCTTAAGGATTGAGTTATATTGTGTGATGCATGTGTTGCTGGCAGTTACTTTTTCCATTAATTGCTGTGAGAATCTTTTAGTTTAAGTAAGAGGCTTCATCTTCTAGCCTTTGCATGTGCTTTCAGCAGACATCTGATTACTGGGCTGGTTATTCTGAGTGCCAAATGCTGAAAGGAAGGTTCAGTATAAGTGTTTGCATTTGTTGTTTTTCTTGCTCAGAACCTAGTGCCCGTGAGAAGCCAGAACACAAGGCACAAGCTACAGTCAGTTTCCATGGTTCTACTCTAGCTATGCCAACAAAACTAGATTGGGGGTTCCTGCCTGAAGCTTGGGGCTTTTTGATGTACCCAGCTTGAACTACAGGCTTTGGCAAGGTACCAAATGAGGGTAAAATGGCATTCATGTGGTCTAGATTTAGCTTTGATATTTAAACAAATCTGAACTGTTGTGTGAAACGTGCTTGAAATGAAATTACAGTATCACTTTACAGATCTGGAAATGGGATGGGAAAGGATTAGAACATGAGACTTAGTGAAAAGATCTGGGCTCTAGCTATATTCTGACTTGCTGAATGGCTCTGGACAAGTCCTTCATCTTTTTTCTACCTATTTCTTGTCTTGTTACTGGGGATAGTGATGACTTTTCTATTTCCAGGAGTTGCTGTGAAAATTGATCAGTTTGTAAAGAATTCTCAGTGCAAACAGCACTGCAGTGATAGCATTATTGAGGGTGTGGGTTTCACTCCAAGGAATTAAAGTACATTGGGCTTTCTCATGTTCCAGTCTAACCATGTACTGTAGTACATATGGGATGTGGAATTCTCTCCTATTAAAGATGGCAGTAGGTCAGGTGGGGATGGTGGGAATGTCTGGGATGAAGGTGTCTACTTGGAAGTTTCTGTAAAGCCTATGGCATGACTAGAAAAAGTTATTTTCAGTGTCAGGTAGTCCAGCTTTAAATTATCAGAGCATTTAAAAAATCCTGTGAACTTTATTTCCTTTTCTGTTTCTTCTCACAGTCCGTAAAATGGTTTAGTAGCAAATCTCATCTCTCAAGAGTGTGGTGGGAAACAGCTGTCTGCCTATTTGAAATGCTGAGATTAAAAAAACCCACATTGTACTGTTTGTTAATCAGTGAGTTATGTAAGTCACTCAGGTGTGGACTGGGACCTCAGTAGCAGTCACAAAAGTTATTCTGAGGTTTATACATGTGTCATGCAAGCTGCTGGTTGAACCCCGTCTTGCCCTCAGTGCTCTTGAGGGAGAATTGTGGACTTCTAGATCTAATGGCAGGGCTGCGTTTTGTAAATGTTTCCTACACCCTTGCAATCTAAATGTGCCGGTTTGTCCAAGACCTGCTATTTAAGTGTTTAAGCTAACTAGCTTGTTTGAACCGCACTGACTTGCAGATCAATGAGATGGTCACCTCTGTGGTGGCCATCTGAGCTGGGGAAGGAGGAGATTGCTGCTCCTGCTGGGAAGGCTGGATGGGGCTTGGGGGTGTTTCCACTGACAGCTCTTAAGCCGGAGGAAGGTCCACTGTGTCCTGCAGGATGTATCTAGCTAACTTCATGGGAAGAAGTCTTCATCCTTCATTTTTTAAAATAGGAGTACATGCTGATAAGCAAAATGAGCAGAGTTGTTTGCAGTAAGTATTAGAAAAGTCATGTGCACAAATAGACTGAACTTACTTCTGACTCAAAATTTTGAAATGTAATTGGTTTCACACTCGTAATTTGTTTTGCTCGTAAATTCGCATCTGTGAAAACCATTTTCTTTCCTATGTTAAAGTGGCCTTGTGTCTCTATAAAGGAATGTGTCTACCTTCCCTGTAGCCTAAGAAGGCTACACAAGTATTTCCAAATGATAGAGAAGCTAAGACTGAATCCTTAGGCCTGTCTTGGCTTATGTAGATTGAAAACTAATACCACTTATAGGAGCGATGCTTGATTTGTATCTATGTATTTGCCCTAGGTTTAAATGCAGGATATTGTAATTTCTGACTGTTATTTAAATGGAAATGTAACAAACAAAAAAACCCTCCATAAAATACTCCCTATTTTTAGCGGTTTCTAGGCTCTTGGTATAATAATAATCCCTTCCAAAATTGCTCCATAAAATCTTGTGGTGTACTTGTAGATTATCGCTTATTTATGTCTGAAATATAATGTCATGTTCAAGCTCTGGTCTGCAGAGTGCATTTCAGAGTTTGAAAGAACAGGTTGCCATACTAGACTGGCTCATAATCTTGGATCTGCAAAGCTGCCTCTGGCAGTGATGAATAACTAATGCTTCAGGGAAGACTTACATCCTCTATTATGCACCTACCCAATTGAGCAATGTCAAAAACAGAAAGATGTGCGTAAGATTATCTTTCTGACCCCTGCAGATCATGCCCTGAAGTGTGGTGATTACCCTTCTGAGAGTCTAAACACGCATAAGTGCAGATGGTAGCAGTTACAGTCATCTAATCCGTTTTTTGAAAAATGCTGCCCCAGCTTTGTCTTGATGTGAATAAACCTGTTGTGGCAAATTGCGCTAATTCAGAGCTCAACTTAATACACAGAAATGGAGCTAAAAGCTTATGAAGTAGAGAGAAATACCAGTGTACATACCTTATATGGCTAATGTTGTAAGCATTAGGCGTATCCTTTCAGTGCTTAAGACCTTTGTTACAGGTACTGTTAGACTTAAACTTCATTTCGGGCCAAATAGGAAGAGTTTTGGTGCCTACTTAAGGAGATTATGTTAGATGTGAGCTCAAAGAGTTGATATTCCTTCTTTCAACTGGTAACTAAGAAAACCCATTTTGAGTGTAGTTTCTCATGGCCATGTTTCCTTTAGCTCATGGGTTCGTGGCTGCAGAACATCACGTGGGTGTTCAGGTCCTGACACCGTTCTCTGGATGGTGTCATCATTTTTCCTTGAAGTCCATTGTCTCCATCTGTTGTGCCTGGTTCAAGTAATGTAACATTTTCCTTAGGCCCTTCATTCAGCTGTTTCTGTAGTTCCCAGCTCTCTGTGATTGCAGGACTGTAGGATAATCCTCTGGTGTTTCATCCAAGAGTGGTGGAACAGGGAACATTGTCAGTTGATTGATCTCAGCTATCCAGGGTAATGTGGCTGCTCCAAAATTTGAGTATGCTCAAAGGGCAAGTCGTGTATCCATACTTCAAGCCTACATGTCAAGCATTTGAAAAAAACCCCAAGATTACAGTGGTTCTTCCCTCTTTTGGGGGTGTCCAAGAACAGTCTGGTTTTCAGACACTAGTGCACTGGGATTATAGAGTAGATGGTGAATTTTCAGATATAGCTGAAGACATGACTCTTTCTTAGTCCCTGTTTAGTACATGTCTGTTTAACATTCCACTTATGGGCACAGGTTCAAGGTGATGGTATCTGATATGCTTTACAAGGTTTGTAGAATCGAACTAAAGGATGTTTGTATAAACATACTATTTTCAAGTGTATAAAAAAAGCAACAGCCCAGACTAAAGAAGTCAGGAAAGCAGTTTGTCCAGACAAGCTAGATGTGAGAGATACTGGCACAGCAGCTGTTCCTCTAGGATACTAGTTATTAAAATGCCATGTGGTTGTAAGGGCTGGGGGATCTCCTTTTGCACAGCTAATTCTGGGTGCTAATTTCAGCCTTGTGCTGCCTTCTGTTCCTCTTAATTATTTTCTTTTTAAGAATACTACAACACTGCCTGATATTCATGAGATAAGGGAAAGATTACTGCAGTTTCAGGAAAGCCTTCCTGTGGTGATTGGTAGTGGTGGTTTGGTTTTTCAGACAGTCCTTTTTCCCTTGGGAGCTCGTACCAAGGATGCTGGACACTCACCCCACTTCATGCCCACCGTCTCCCATGTCAGCCTATGATCTTACTGAAAACTTGCTTCTGTTGTCATTTCTAACAGATGATAACCTGTGTTTAGGCCAGTACTTGCTAATAGTGGTTTGAATAGTGCTCTTTTAATAACACCTCACTGAAGCTACAGTAATGAGTACCAGTCACTGAGTAGCTAAATTCCGATAATTATCATTTTGTTTAATGTCTGGCTGCTGGATTTTACCTGTTCTGGGCTTTTAAGGTGTTTTTTTTTTGCTTTTTAATAAGGAATTTTCTCTGATCAAATGCCATGAAATCAATGCTCTGTGCCTCAGTAATTATGTTTCAGATAAAATTATACTGATTTACCAAAATAGTGCTTTAAATATGTGTGAATTATTAGCAAAACACAAAATACACTAGGTATAATGATATTCATTGAGGTATATGCTATAGTTTTACAGGAGTTATTGTTGCGTAGTAGAACAGGATTTGAAAATTCTCTTTTGTTACAACAAAGCTGAAAAGGATAATGAAGTGTTAGGCTTAAAAACAGTATCACTGCTGAGTTCAGGAGGACTTGCTTACCTCCTTCTTTATAATATTCAGAATTGGCTGTTTGGCTTCATCAGTATTAGAGGAAGAAGGCAGAAATACATCACTGGCTGCTATCCTTGGAGGGCAGTTGACCAAAGGGAATAAGGAACTGTTAATTGTGTCAATGCATTAAAAAACCCTAAACGCTCCTGTTCAGAGGAAATGCTGTTTACATTGTTTCACTACTTCTTCCCTTTCAGCCTTCTCACATCCAGTAATGTTGCAGTTTCTGTGCTTTCTTGGTACTAAACCTTTTATTAGCCTGAGTAGTCTGACCAGGCTCTGCTGTCGACGGCCCTGTGCCAGTGACATTTGTGGAGAGAGGGTGTGTATGCATACCTAAAGCTGTTTTGTAGTTCCCACCTGCCTCTGATCTGTCGATTCATTATAGTTCTTTTGCAAGTTGGTTTGTTGAAGTGATCCAAATTCAAAACAATCCTATTCAGAAACAAAACTTCTCACCATTCCTTTCCCTCCTTGAAATAAATCTCACATTTGGAGAGATTACCAGATGTAGGAGATTATGGCTAAAAAGAATTTACACTGGCAGAAATTTATGTCTAATGTGGAAAAACTTAAAATAGGGGGTTTTACCTGTTAATGAGGTACAAAAGAGCTGCAGATTTACAGCTGATCTGCACAGACTCAAAAATATCTCTTCTGTGAAGCAACAAAATGAAGTTAATAATTACAGTATAATTAAACAAGAAGAAAGATTTGTCAAGTGAGGTAGGGTTTCTACTTCACTAGTTACAGGAAATGAGATATTTGGTGTGCAGAACAGATCCATACCTTTTCTGACAGAATCATGTGTAGGACTGAGAGTGTCATTTGAACTGTACACTGTAATACAGGTACTGGAAGATACTTAGAGTGAAAAGTTTTTGTTTGAACCAGCCTGCTAATTTAACTAACATCTGCATGGCTTTTCTCCCTTTTAGAGGCAGAGATTAAGGCTACCACTGCCTACTTCAAGTGCCTCCAGGCACCATGAACTCTGTGCTAAATCAAACTGGAATTCAGGGCATCTGGTCTTCAGGCTCAAAACATTTATCTTTTTTACTCACTTGAAACTGAAAATAACCAGCTTTTTGAAAGAATTGGGTATTAGGACTTTTGGCTAACAAACACCTCCTAAAAAACTATTATACTATCTTAATCTCCAGACATGTAGCGTATATACTCAATACTGCATCATCTTGATGAGGACTTGTCATTGAAGTGTATCTAATGTGAAACATAATGAAGTGGAATACTTCTCATAAACAGAATATCTGTTTATACATAGGTATTTAATTTGTGTTATCCCAGCTATCTTCCTGTGTCCAAGTTAATGAGTTATGATCATGTGATCATGGAATCAGAATGGTTTAGGTTGAAAGGGACATTAAAGATCACTATGTTCCAACCCCCCTGCCACTGGCTGGGACACCTTCCACTAGACCAGGTTGCCCTATCCAACCTGGCCTTGAACACAGGGATGGGGGCAGTCACAGCTTCTCTGGGCAACCTGTGCCAGTGCCTCACCCTCACAGGAAATAATTTCTTCCTAATATCTGATATAAATCTCCCCTCTGTCAATTTAAAGCTATTCCCCTCTGTTGTATACCTCCATGTCCTTGTAAAAAGCCTCTCTCCAGCTTTCTTGTTGGCCCCTTCAGGTACTGGAAGCTGCTCTAAGGTTTCCTTGGAGCCTTCTCTTCTCCAGGCTGAGCAAGCCCAGCTCTCTCAGCCTGTCTCCACAGCAGAGGTGCTCCAGGCCTTGGAGCATGTCCATGGCGTCCTCTGGACTCACTCCAACAGGTCCATGTCCTTCTTATGTTGGGAACCCCAGAGCTGGACACAGCACTGCAGGGAGGGGCTCACAAGAGTGGAGCATAGGAGAAAAATTCCCTCCCTTGACTAAAATGGTCCTTTTCGTTTTGTCATGGTTTGAGCAATTGCATTTCACCATGATGTGTTCCTTAGTGACACTTGCCAACTGTAATCATTACAAAAAGTAGCAGGGTCACTTTTAGTTGGTTTTAAGGGTTGTTCAGTCTTGAAAAATGTCCTGTGGTTTCTAAACACTGGAAAATGTCATTGGACACACAAATTTATTAATGAACCGTCTTGATATTCCACTGTCATGCTAGAGTAAGTACAACTAGAGATAGACCCTGGGATTTTGAAGGCTGAGTGAATGCATTGTATGTGATCCTGATAGTCACAGAGATGCACATAGGATAATTTTAGGCAGTGCAGAAAGAGAAGGAAGTATTTAATTCCTTTGCTTTGGGCAACCTTGCAGTATTGCTGGGGACAGCTCAGATTTAAGTGCTCATAAATGATTGAGTGAATATGGTTTTAGGCTTGACTTCAAGGTCTGGTGGTCTTGGGAAGGATGCGCTCGGAGTCTGGTTTGGTTGCTTATCAATGAAATAGTCATATGGTTATTATAAACTGTGAAACTGGGCAGTTGGTGCCTGTAGTTGAAACTGATGGACAACCATGAGATTGTGGTGGTTCCTCTGGCTGGTGACCAGGGCAGAGTACAAAGAATTGTTCAAAGTAAGAATCAGGATATTCCTGGCCTTCTCTGGATGTGTACTCAAGAAAATAAGTAGTGCTGACAAAGTTGTTGTACTGGCGTAGTATTTCCAGATTGTTTTTTTCTGATTTTATTGTGTTAATATTCTACCTAGGTATGTTTAATTCTGGAATTCTGTGTACGCTTGAAGACTTTTGATCTTTTAAAGCATAGATCAGTTAATTCTCTAGCAATTTCTGGGGTTTGGGGGTTTTGAACAATATTCCCATCTTCTTTAATATTGTCAAGAATGTGGCATTGCATCTGTGACAATGAGAAAGTCTAATTTGTCTTACTGTTCTTGCTGAGGATTTAATCTGTTCTCTGTGGATATAAACCATATTTTTTCCTCTGGTTATACCCAGAGGCAGAAGGTAAACATTTATTATTTACTTCTGTATGTGGCTTTGCGTGTTCTCAGTGTAGTTTGACCACCATAGTGAAGTAATTATGTGGTAAATTCTTTTAAGAATGTGTAACTGCAAAAGAAATCTTTGCTTGCATACTTCGTTGCCAAAATAAAGGGAATTGAGATTTGCTCTGAATTGTCGGAATGTACTTTTAACTAGTTAAATCCATGTTTACAACCTTGCCTGTGGTTAACCACCACTAGATAAGATCATGGACTGTCTTACTGTGAGTGCTAACATGTAACAGATAATACAATTCACATTAAAATTCCTTTTCTTTGTGTTTTATTTTTTTTAATTGTCTTTGGCTTTGAGAGGAGCTTTATGTGCTGTGAGGAATGTTATCAGTTTAGTGAGTAGCTGTTTCTCAGAATAATCCACTGCAACTGGAAAGGTGATGATTTGCCTTAAACAATACTTGACTACACTGTTTTCGTGCAGTGTTTCCACAGAAGAGACTTCAGTGGTTAAGACTGCTCTGGTAATGTGCTAAATTGCATGTCTGGACATACACAATATATGAAATTTGAAACTTGGCAGTATGTACACTTTTAAGTCAACATAACTAAAAGCAGTCACAGTGCCTCTCTTTAACTGTTGTTCCTGCTTCTTAGTTATCACAGAAAAGCAAAGAGAATTTATTTCAAATACTAGCTTAATCTGAGCCTTCTCCCAGCTGCTTAGGTGAATCTCCTTCAATTTTCACTAAAGTTTATCAGGTAAAGTGATCTTTGAGATAGAGCATTTGGGGAACGCCAGTAGGGCCATCATATTTTAGTAGTACTAGTTATTTTACCAGAGTAATCACAGTGTGTACATGTATGTGTGTGTGTTCGTACATAAAAAAATGTATAAAATTTGCATAGAAATATAATATGAAATCTGTTAAGAAATGCATAAACAGTATTCAGTCAAATCAGCTAGGCAGGTGAGTAGGTTGTCCTCTACTGTAGCCTGCTGCAGAATTGTTCTGAAAAATAATAATCTTTGCAAATAAGTTTCTTGGTAATCTTTTGTGGAGTATATTTTTTAAGTATTTCCATTTGAAACTGGCTGTTTAAATGAAGTAGTTTGTTATGAACATGATGAGCATTTGATTGTTCCCTAAAACAGAGGTAGTGATAGGAATTTTGTGGTTTGTGGTTATCTTTCATTTTTATCTGTCTACTTGGTTATAGCTTTTTTTATCTCTTCTTGTACTTTGCCATGCCAGATACTTTGGATGGGACTGTGCATAAACTTCACAATTTTTTGGTCAGTTTCAGCACTGCTGCTCCTTTGGCTGAAGTGAACGATATATGTTACATGGAGTGCCTTACAGTTCTGTACCTTCTGTTAGCGGCGTTATTGATGAGTAATTTTAATGTCAACACTGTGGTTGGAGTAGGATGTGGGCATCGGGGAAAGACAAGCTTTCTGCACAGGAGGGAGTATTTTGCATGTGATGATTATGGAACAGCTCACAGTCCAACTGCTTCTGCTTTATTTGGAAATAAAGTACTGTGTGATGGGTATGACAGTATGATTGTCTTTATTTTTAAAGATGTCCACTGGAATCTTGCCCATTGGAAATTAGAGATTTACACCTGCAGAGAGCTTACATGCTTATAGCTTCCGCTTTGCTAGAAGGAGGATGTTAAACTTTTCCGGCACTTAGACACAGCCTGGTTTGAGCTTTATTTATTAATATGAGATAAAGCAGTCCAATCTGTATTTCAGATTACTTGAAAAATGGCTGTTGGTAAGATTTGATTTTCTAGAATGCCATTTCCTCGGTGGCTTCTGTCTCTATGTCTTATTCATGTTAACTTTTGTTTCTCTCCATAATGGACTTTGTGCCAGAGTGCACGTGCTGCAGAACGTCTTTGTGACACTCTCTGGGATTTGGCATTCTGCTGTGAAGATTACTGATGGATGATGCCTGGATAATTCCCAGTGCATGCTGTTCCCACGGACAACCTGGAAATGGGTGTGGTTGACGTGAGTAGTAGCAACAAAGGTATGAAGCTAAGATTGCCTTCTGGAATGGCAGCGCATCAAAGGGCTAGGAAAATCTATAAAATGAGCAATCAAGTCAGTTTGAAAGTTTCAGGTTTACTCATTTTACTACTGCAGGAAGATGCTTGTAACGCATTGGTTTATATTGTGAATATAGTGCATATTCTTTGAGAAAGTAGATAAGGGGAAATCCTGTCAGAACTCTTCTAACAACTGTGCTCCTATAAACGGGTTATTTTCTTCTGGGAGAATCTTAAACCCTGTTTATTCAGGTTTCTTTAACTGAATTCTTTCCTTTATGTATAAAGAATGAAGTAGTTAATCAGCTTCCAAGTCTGCTTGGAAGAGGCTTAATTGTTAATCACTATCACCAATACTCAGAAGTGTCTGAACTAATTTGGTGAAATGCATTTTCCCTGCAGCAAGTGCTGTGTGTTTTCAATAGACTGCTATAACAGCTGTATCGATTACAGCTTTGCCATGTGGCTAAATCCATTAAAACCCTGATATAGTTTTCAAAAATAGCCCCTAAAATGGTATTGAAATTAAGGAAATGCTGTGTTGGAACCCTAACGTAAGTGTTCAGTATGCCTTACTAACATAAGGGAATTCACAGCAGCTGTCAAGGGCCTGTGTTCTTTCTGTGGGAAGATGCCTGAAGGTATGCAGAAGAGGGAGGCTAGGGAAATACAGGTTTTTAAACCATGACTGTCTTGGAAGTAGGGAGCTTTGTTCTGGTTTACTACAGGCGTTTATCTTCACTAAAAAATCAGATGTTTTATATGGCAAAGTCATTGTGTAAAGAGTTGATAACTGAAACAAAGACCGGAATGTGGATCTTCTTCCTCCCAGGTGATCATCTGCTCTGTGTGTGTGTAGTCTTTCTGTCTGCAGAATGGACCTTTGATGTTCTTGCAAGGTGTATCAGTTTCAACAAGAGAGATCAAGAGCTGCCTGCTATAAATGAACAGATTGGCTGTTGATAGGACACTTTCTTGGAGAAAGGGTTGTCTAAATCCTAGCAAGAATTAACCCAGGTCTCCTACATCTGAGGCAAGCATGCCACTTACCTTCTGTTGAGTGGAGCTATGGAGAAGGGCAAAACAGCTCTACCCCCAGCTGCTGCCCCCCCCCCCCCCAACAAATGAAGGAATCTGGTGTGAATGCCATGTGGATCAAACCCCTCAGATAAAATCCTCAAGAAGGGCTTGTGAATACAAGTGTAAGACTAAGCTGTAAGATAGGGTGGTAAGCTGCTCAGGCCTGCCAAAATAGGGTGTGCCTGAAAACAAAATTTCGTGTGATTAGGGAATGGAAAACTTTGAGGTGCCTGGGGAATCCTGGTAGCATCTGAGGGAGTGAATGTGCAGGTTGCAGTTTCTCATTCATGTCTAACTGGATTTTAACTTTTTTTAAGCATAAATTCTTTATGTGCTTTAAAACTGCTTTTTAATCTCTGCCAAAAAACCCCCAAAATCGCATCAGTCCATCTCATCCAAATCAGCTCAGCTTTCTAAAGTACAACTGCAGAAATAATTTCTGATGGTGGATTTATGTATATGAATGCCATGTAGTTCATGGCTAGTATCAGTTCTAACACAGGAATGGTTTGACTAGTTTGGTTTAGTTTTTTTTCCAGTCTCTGTTGGTGAAGACTTAAACCCAAAGGATTGGCAGGTTGTGCTTGGAAGCATTTTCACATCCTGAGTATCAACGAATCACCCAAATATCTCTCTTTATCCAGTGACCTGTCGGTACAGTGACCAGTGGTTTACAAACCTAGAATTTTATCTTCTGTTTTAATGGGAAAGCCTGAGGCTGTGAATAAGTATCACACAATACAATGCCCAATAGTGTACCAGACACAGAGAAAATTCACTGTGCCTGTAGCTATATTAGTATATTAAATAACAGAGTTATTAATCTTTCCTCACCTCAGAAACTTGTAGTTCATGTGTTAATGTGTTTTTGTATGAAATTTAATTGCTCAGACTTGTAACAACTCAGAACCTAAGATCCTGTTTCCCACTGTGATTTGAGTCTTGAGAAATCAGTTCTATTTAAAAGCAGAAAATTATTGTTTTGATTATGTTACATTTTCAGTGGCATATGGAGGTTCATGTGTGGTTGCTTGGAAGGTTAATTTTTAAGGACAGGTATTAGGTAGCAGAAAGAGGACGCAAGTTGCAGTTAGGAACCCCCAAAGCCTGCTGGTCCCCACATCTTTGTCTGTCATGTGATAAGGGTGTTAATCATATAATGAATGTCAAAGTCTCCCTATTGAAATTGACAGTTTATTTGGGTTCTGTGTTCTTTCTCCATAGTGGTAGATGCTGTCCTTGGAGTTTCTTTCTTTGATAATAAAATGAGCATTATTCTATAAGAAGACATTACTGTTTTCTGTAAAACCAGTGGAGCATTTTGACATCACCCCATGCAGTAATACTAGTGAGCTGATGAAGACATGCACCAGTGCTGGTCCCAGCAGCAGCAAAGCAGCCACAGCCCAGCTTCCTCTTCTAGAGACAGCTTGCCAGGTGCTGTATGGCAGCATGCTTCCAGTCCATGCAACCTTCCCTTGAACTCATTTGAAAGATTTTTGGAACTTAAAATACATGTGAGGGTGTTGTCCAGAGAAGCTGTGGCTGCCCCATCCCTGGCAGCGTTCAAGGCCAGGTTGGACGGGGCTTTGAGCAACCTGATCTAGAGGAAGGTGTCCCTGCCTGTGGCAGTGCGTTTGGAGCTAGAGGATCTTTAAGTTATTGTCGTGGTTTAGGCCTGCCACACAGCTCACTCACTGCCCCCCCCCCCACCTCCTCCCTCGGCTCCCGGAGGGATGGGGAAGAGAATCGAAAGAATACAACTCCCACAGGTTGAG
>WYDI02033237.1:6533-17843 GCA_009867235.2 Psittacus erithacus | reverse complement strand
TCCCTGTGAAGGTGGTGAGGCCCTGGCACAGGTTGCCCAGAGAAGCTGTGGCTGCCCCATCCCTGGCAGTGTTCAAGACCAGGTTGAATGGGACTTGAAGCAACCTGGTCTAGTGGAAGGTGCCCCTGGCTGTGGCAGGGGGTTGAAATCGGATAAGCTTTAAAGTCCCTTCCAACCCAAAGCATTCTGTGATCCTATGCTTCTATGATTCATACTAGGTTTGAGGTAGCAGCTTTCCTGAGGGAATCTGAGATATTAATAAATGAATGAATAAATAAATAAGCAAATCAGAATGCCACCTCTTGCCTATCATCATATCACCTTAGTGGTAACAGCTGGATTATAGAAAAATAACAGAAAGAGAATATCAGTCTTTCTTTGCCGTCATTGCTTGATTTCTGCTGTAGAAAAATCTTGTCCTTGAAGCTCAAAGCAGGGTTTGGACCACCTTCAACCCTCTCTGCTGCTGCCCAGAGCTGCCTGTGAAGCAGAGAAGGTAAGGAGAGGCAGCAAGTGAGCTCCATGGAGAAAGAATTTTCCAGTGATCTCGACCCCAAAAAAAGCTAGCCCAGGAGCTCACCTCATTCATACCCAGAGGAGAACACAGGCAGAAGATATGGAGATGGGATGCTGCACTGCCGGTGTCTTGCACAGCACAAATTTCCTGCATCCCTCTGCTGTTCCCTCCCACAACCCTCTCTCCTTCCCACAGAGTTTTAAGAACAATATCCCATTTTCTCCTTCTGTCTAAGAGCTGTCAGATAAAGCCACGGAGACAAAGGAAGGTGAGAGAGGTGGCCACACACTTGTTCTGTCTGCATCTGAGCATCCCTGGCACCAGGATCAGCAAGGATGCAAGGTCTATGTTTTAAACATCTGCTAGTAAGCTGAGGACCAGGAGCTTTGTTTGTGTGTGCAGAGGCTTATTAGACTAGCCAGGTGTTTGATGGAAAGCGGAGATTACTGAACAGGTGCCCCCCAAATGCAATTAGTGCTTTTAAACAGCCGAGTCCAGCTCAGCAGGATGACTGCAGCTTCCAACAGTGATGACTAGCCAGGCCCTGCAAGGCAAGGTTTGGCTGTTTGGATAAACCCTGCAGAAAATGACACCACAGTGTCATTGGGCAAGGTTTTGCAATGGGGAAGGAAGATTTTAGGTGACAGCCCAGTGAGCTGGCCGAGTGAAAAGGCAAACAGAGCCTAGGTCTGGTTATGAGCCACTTGCAGATGGCAGGAGAGATGGAAAGAGGTAAACAGCCAAAGTCCAAGTGCCTCAGTTCCCTGGTGTGGCTTTAGAGAGTAATTCATGTCAGGGAAGCGATGCTTCTGCTGAGCACTACAGCTACACAGAATCCCACATCTCTGGGTTTGGCTCCCAGGGTGATCTGAAATATCACTGTCCCCACTCTCCCAGCCAGTTGCATGCAGTTGGGGGAGGCAGGATGGGACCTCAGCTAGTGCTGAAGTTGCTTTCCTCATTCACCACTATTTAACAAAAGCACTTCTGAAGCAGACAGGGACAAATAAACCCCTTTTTGGTGCAGGTTTGGGAGTGAGGGGACTGAGGAACTCTGCCCTGATCCTGTGCTCCTCCTGCCTCCCACACAACTCTTTTTCATCAGCAGAAGGGAAATGGAGATAGAATGTGAGAGCAGGTGGCTGGAGGCAGGATGAGGAGAGGGTCAACAAGTTTGAATGAAAGGGAATTAAGGCATAAAACATTCTCTGGCTTTTTTGCCCTCAACTTTCTACACTGGGTAAAAGATACTCCAGTCCTTCATCTTTCCATGCTGTGCCTCATGGCAAAGCACATGACTCCCTTTCTCAGTGGCTCTAATTGGCACCTCTGCTTTGTGTCAGGTTCTTGGTTGCTCTCAAGAATGATGAGGAATTGATTTTTCTTTTTTGTTTTGTTTTTTTTTTCCTTTGAAGCAATCAAAGAGCTTATTTTAAAACTCTGCTTTCCCCTAAAAATCTTGCTTTTCTTCTTGCAGAATCTAAATCTTTAGATAAATAAGATTCTTGCAAAGATAGTATTTCTGACCTGGTCTGATCAATTTGGGTCAATTTATAGCGTAAGTGCTCCCTGTTTGGCTGCAAGGGATGAATAATGAAACCCCGTGGTGCAGAACCACTCCAGGAAGGCTGAAAAAGCTGTGAGAACCAAAAGCCATTAAAAGAAGTAGAAATAGAAATATTCAAAGGCCAGGGTCAGATGCACTTCAAGTTGTTGCTTCAGCATTAAACCAGCTCCTTGTGTCTGGAGGGTCCTGCTGTTGTTGGACAGCAGAAAAGGGACGTGGGTTCACTCAACCTGTTGCTGTAGTTGGGACCATGCAAGTGGTGGTGCCTCTGCTAGGTCGGTCCCAAACCGTCCCAAAACCACTGATGGGGAAAAGGACTAGTTTGGCAGGTGGCAAGAGGTGATGCTCATTAACTTTGCTTTTCTACCACTGGAGCCAAAGCAGTTTGCTACAGCCCATGGTCCATCAGTGTAGACCTGGCATGTGTGAACCATGGCCAACCCCAGCCCTGACTAAGGCAGAAGTGAGCTCAGCACAAGCACCACCAGTGCATTCTAGGGGTATCGTAAACCCTTTAAATTCAGAAGAGTGAAATAGGAACAGGATGCATTGGTACAAACCACCTCCTGTCCGCAGCAGCTCCCAGGAACTGCCCCCAGATAAGGTCTTTCTGGGCCTGGAGACCACTAAGATATTTCTGAGCTGTATTTGCTTTGCTCTGGGGGATACTGAGTTCTTATAGACTACTCAAATCACTCAGTTCTACGTCAGTCCTCCATCAACATTTACCATCCTATTGCCATGGTTATATTATTAGTACTTAATACTTGGTCAGTAGCCAAAAACAATACCTGATAACAGTCACAAGTTAACAGAGACGTCATCTCCTGGATTCCCTCCTTTGCCAGCTGCCACCCCAGCATTCTGAGCAAGAGAAATGAGTAATTATGACAGAGGGGAGATTGAGATGAGATCTTAGGCAGAAGTTATTCCCTGTGAGGGTGGTGAGGCCCTGGCACAGGTTGCCCAGAGAAACTATGGCTGCCCCATCCCTGGCAGTGCTCAAGGCCAGGTTGAACAGGGCTTGGAGCAACCTGGTCCAGTGGAAGGTGTCCCGGCCCGTGTCAGGGGGCTGGAGCTGGCTGAGCTTTAAGGTTCTTTCCAACCCAAACCCATTTTATCTTGTCAACACATCAACACCTGGGGCAGCTTGAGTTCCTAATTTCTGACAACATGCCAGCAGCATGGGCAGCAAGGAGCAGAGACCTGGAAGCAGCTGACATTCTATCTTTTCTGGTTCTGGGTCTCATGAAGGCAAAAGCCACCAGTATGGTGCTTGCTGCTGTGGGATATGCTGATGTGCTCCTTTGCTGCAGCAGCTTAATTCACCACACATGCAATGAGAAGCATGATGCCCATGCACAGTGTGGCAGGCTTCTAACCTCCAGTGCACAATGCAAGTCAGCAGAGACACTTCTGTAATTCAGGGAGGGGTAATGTGAGCAAATCTGCATGAGCATTTCTTTTACACAAAGGTGTTGAAGGCTGCTCTGTGTCGTAGCTCCAGTTTTCTCATGGCCCCATTCTGCAAGTGAATGACAAGTCATCTGGAAAGCAAAGGCACTGAGCTCCCCACAAGAGCAGTCCTTCAGGGTAAAACCATTACCTGAAAGTGAAAGGAGCATCTTTCCTCCTGATCCAATATACAGCTCAGATCAGTGAGATGAGAAGTAAATGAATTGCTCTGGGGCACCACTGGTGTTGCTCAACTCTGTGATGTCCGACAGTCGCAGTGCCTGCCTGGAGGTGAAGCACCTTATGCTTCTGTTGCACAGAGGGAAATGAGCCCTTCCAGGGGGAGTTTCTCTCTCTTAGATGAGATGAATCAGTTCTTGGAAGCACCTTTTTCTTCTTCCTCCAAAGGGAGCCAAAGCCACCCATGAAGGCACACAGATTGTGTCTTTTTGGGCCAGTCTCCAGGTGTCCTCCAGACTCTGTTTGTTGCTGTTAATTACATCAGCAGCTCCCAGGCTTTTGAGGCCAACAGAGCAGCCAAACCTCATTCTATCTTCCCTGCAGTTAGCTTTGTCCTCCAACAAGTGATGGGCCAAAAGCAGTTGTGGCTATGGAGTAGGTGTGGACTAGGTAGGATGGATGGTGCAGCTTGAAAACATGCTGAGGAGAAGTTAGCAGATGGGCTCTGGGGCCACGGAGAGCAGTGGGAAGGTCCAGGGCTGAGCAGGGCAGTACCCTGGCAGTGTGGAGCAGGAAGGAAGGTCCATTAGATCCTGCCCTGGGCCACTGTCCTGTCAGAAGAAGCTGTCCCACATGGAGCAAGGGGCTCTGGAGTCTGAGCCACAGAGTAGCCTCTGAGGCAGGAAGATGCTTTGAGAGGTGGAGCACCTCTGCTATGGAGACAGGCTGAGAGAGCTGGGCTTGTTCAGCCTGGAGAAGGCACCGCAGAGACCTTAGAGCAGCTTCCAGTGCCTAAAGGGGCTGACAAGAAATCTGCAGAGGGGCTTTTGACAAGGGTCTGTAGGGACAGGAAAAGGAGAAATGGCTTTAACCTGACAGAGAGGAGATTGAGATGAGCTCTTAGGCAGAAGTTGTTCCCTGTGAGGGTGGTGAGGCCCTGGCCCAGGTTGCCCAGAAGCTGTGGCTGCCCATCCCTGGAAGAGTTCAAGGCCAGGTTGGATGGGGCTTGGAGCAACCTGGTCTAGTGGAAGGTGTCCCTGCCTGTGGCAGGGGCTGGAACTGGATGAGCTTTAAGGTCCTTTCCAACCCAAACCGTTCTGTGGTTCTATGTTTCTACCCAGAGATACCTTGCCAACCATCAGGATGCAGAGGCTGTTGGGCACAGTCTTGAAGCTGCTCAACTGTTTGTACCCCTCTGTTGCTTGAAAAGAGCCACAAGACACTGGAGGGAAGAACTACATCCAGCTGCTCTCTGTTCTAAGGCATTGAGTACAGCCGAGATCTAGAGCCTGGATTTAACCCAAACTGAAGCAATCTGGAGAGCAAAAGATCCTGGCCTGGAGTAGATGCTTCAAGTTTGCCTCATCAGCCACATGGACACGTGGGGGGGGCCCAGTCACCCCCTCTGTCTGCCTTTGAGTTTAACCTTGACTGCATCTTTGCATTCTTGCACACTAAGCAGTGTTGTCCACTTCTGTTTGATTTGGTCTCCCAAGTGCCCAGTGCCACAGTAAGAAACAAGTTTGCTTTGCAAACCAATCGATAATAAGCTATTTAAATAGTGTTGTGTTGAGGTAATAGCATTAGAGAGTCTGTAGGGAATCAAGGAAATAACAACTGGCTTTATTAAGGAGTTTAATTTAATTACATAGGCAGGATAGTTTAAGCTTCAGTCCTGAGCTCCACATCCACAGCTCCCTTGAGCAGGATGCTCAGCGGCTGCAGCAGTGGACAGGCAGCCAAAATCAACTTTGGTTTCCCTGGAAAACTACAGCATTGTGTAATGTGGAGCCCACAGGACATGCAGCAGCCTCCCCTCACCTTCATCACCTATGCTCGATGCTGGAGCAGTGGAAGAATTAGCAGGGCTGAGGCTGGTGGGACTGGGAGAGGACAACCCTGCCCTGAACTGGGATCAGGTCTTCACGTGTCATTCCAGAGATCACTCTCCTCACTCTATGCTGGGATGGAGCTTTCACCCCTTCCCTGCCTATCACAGAGTTTCACATGTCTGAGATTGTCCCTCCAGTGCTTGACCTCACCATCCCATGTCACATCACTTAACTTCACCCTCCCATGCCATGTCACCTAGCCTCACCTTCAGCACATGTCTTCCATCCAGAGGGGGGCACAGAAGACAAGTTGGCACTGTCCACAGATGGTTGTGATGGAAATGTCCTCTCAGGATCCTTCTGTTCCCAGAAATGCAGCACAGCTGCTGCCCCAAAGGCTAACAGCCACAGCACGTCCTGGAGGGGATGGAATAAGGAGGGAAGCAGGAAGGGAAAGGAAGCATCTTGGGAAGCGTCAGCTTTTCCCAGACACCATGCTGGGATGCCATCACCACAAAGCAGAAGTGTCTGCTGTAAACAGACAGAAAAAGCTTCCAGCATGGCTGCTTCAGGTCCTCTGGCAGCTCTTATGAACCTTGATGAGGATGACTGCAGCACAGCAGCAGTCGGATGAATCCCTGCGTATGCTGCAGAGCAATGGACATTGGGGTTTCTGTTAGCAAAGGCATCTACACACTGAGCACACACACTGAACACATGCATATTACCTAAGATAAAGACACTGCATCCAATGCAGCACCCAGCATAGATGCTGGTGCAGAGCCAAGGTAAACACCTCTAAGTCCCAAATCAGAGCTGCTCTGGGCAAAGCCTCTCTTGGAAATCGAACAGCAACAGGAGGCTGTTGTGTCTCCAGGACACTGGGGAAGAGAGCCAAAATGCTCACCCTTAACAGCAGTAGCAGCTTAATAAATGCTCTGGCAGGAATGGTGAGGGACATCTGCCTAAGACACATAATTGAAGCTCGTGGTGGCAAGTGGATTAAGGGATCTGAAGCAGAGCAGTTTTGAAATCAGAATAACAAGAGACATTGCACAACCTGATTCTGCAGTGGACAATGGAAACAAACAGATTAATCCCCGGGAGGACAGGAACCAAAATATTTGGTAGGCAGTGAGAAGAGGTCATGTTTATACAACTTGAACTACGCTGCCTGCCTCTCCTTTCTCCACGGAGCTGTTGAAAAACCCATTTTGGGTCATCTAAGTCATTCTCTACCTCGTTTGGTGAGGGAAGCAGTTGTAGCAGTTTGCCAGCACCCTTTGAGAGCCAGAGGCTGCAAGTCTGGTTAATGGGATTTGAGACTTTTGGGGGAGGCTGATGCCTTATGCCTCATCATGAATGCAAGATCAGCTGGAGGGGCATCCTCCTGCTCTGGGTGCTGCCTCCAAGCATGACCATTAGCAGAAGCCTGGGACAGGACACACATAGAATCACAGAATATCTCAAGTTGGATGGGACCCATAAGGATCATAGAGTCTCTCTGGTCAGATACCAAAAGAATTCCCTAAGCCAGGCTTTGCGTGCATGATGACTGACCAGAGAGAATCTGTCTTCCATGACTGAGTCTGGATCTGGTTTGAATGCATGTATGTTTTTGACATCTTTGACACCATTTAATGTCAGACGCAATGTGCAGAAGCACTTCCTTGTTGTATTTGAAGCCTGTTATCTTCTCCCCAGGTTGAAAGTCCAACCACTCCGGATAACACCGGGACATCCATCTGCCAGATTATTTGTCAGGACCAAAGTACTGGCATCAGGAAAAGAAAGGCAACTGCAAGAGATAAAGGGACTGAGATAGGAGTGCTCCCAATAAAAGCACACTGCTGAGCACCAGGGGTGAGGAGGCAAATTGTCCAAACTACAGCACAGGACTGAACAGAGACACACTGTGAATAAGTAAACTAAGCTGGTGAGTTAAAATAGATTCATAACCTTAGAACGGCATTTCTCAGCCCACAGCAAGGCTCATCTTGACAAAATCTGTCCTCTCTAATTTCAGCAGTGATTGCTGAATAGATAGAATCATTGAATCACAGAATGGTTTGGGTTGGAAAGGGCCTTAAAGCTCATCCAGTTCTAACCCCCTACCACAGGCAGGGACACCTTCCACTAGCCCCTTCATGTCTTAAGCTCTTTCAGCAAGAAAGGGCCTGCACCAATCTGTGGCACTGGGTGTTGAAGGAGTTCTTGTTTCACAACTCCCATCAGATCGTTTCACAGACACTGTTTTCCTCATCCAAAGTGGTTCTGGAGCAAGGAGTCAATAAATAGGGTTCTAAAGCCTGAGTTAGTTCATGTTCTGGAGATGAGACAGGGCAGGACGGCATGGCATGGCATGGTATGGCATGGCATGGCATGGCATGGCATGGCATGGCATGGCATGGCATAGCGTGGCATGGCATGGCATTGTGCGGGATGCATAGGATAAGATGGGATGATGAGATGAGATGGCATTGGCTATCACAGGGCCCTTGAGTATATGACCCAATCCCTCTATCTCATTCTTCATCAAAAGCCCCCCAAAGAGACAGAAACTACAGCAGCCAAAGACAGCACTTGCCAGGTGATAAAACCCCTGGGAGCTGGAGCAGAGAAAGGATTCCCTGCCCTGATGGGATGCCCCAGCCCTCCCAAGCAGCTGGCCAGACTTACTGAACTTGTAATTCCTGCCTGGCAAAACTGAGTTGGCTGAGGAAGCTGAACTGTGAAGCAAGTATAAGTACGTGCTTCCTTTTTAAATCCCTTTTGCTTCTCCTTTTATGTGCCCCTTCTGTGGGAAGCAGCAGCAGTTTCTACACTCAGTGTTGCACAGGCAGACATAATGAACAGGCAGAGAGCAGACTCTGCTGCCTTCTGGAGTCCTGCTTCAACAAAAAGGGAAGTTCAATTATTTCTTTAGTAAAACTGGATGGAAAAAATTAGAGCCCTGCACAGCTTCATCCTCCAGAGTGAAAACATCTCAGGGAAGCTGCAGTCTATTTTATTCTTTTACACTCCTCAGTGGCTCATACATTTCCCCAACAACAATTTAATTAGGAGATACCTCGCTTCCTTTCACGCATGGAGGAACAGCGAAACAGAAGAGAGCAAGAGTTGTATGGAATTATTTCATTCCAGCCTTTTTTGAGACGGAGAAAAGCAAGAGAGTGTTTTCCTTGTGGAGACATGAAGAGGCCCAGGCTGTGCACTTGTGTGAAAAACTGATGCTCAGTTGCTCCCATTGCTTCCAGTTGTTTTTCTTATGTTACTCCAGGCTTGCATGGCAGAATGGACATTGCTCACCTCGTGCAGCCCCTGAGAATATGCTGTTCTTAAACCTAACGGTATCTCTGCCTGTGGCTCCTATGCTGGTGCCTGGGGAGCATCACACAGGTCCCTGCTGTTGCTGCTGCTCTGGAGCCCACATGACAGAGGGTGATTCTGTTGGGGTGGGGTGTGTACCCGGACCCCCATGTCTGCATGGGATGGTCTGGTGAGCCTTTTCTCATCAACCAGCTCTGCCTAGCATTGTCCTCTGCTGAGGACAGGCTGAGTCATGTTTTGAGCAGAGACAGTGTCTGTAAGTGCGGGGTGCTCTCCTGTGACCCAGCTCCTCTTACCTTTCATCTCTGACAAGACATGAAATGGAGTCTCTAAGGACCCACTTATTACATTTTCTTGGAAATTTCACTGCCCAAATGTGTTTGATGATTGAGAGAACACAGGCAAGCTTAGCCAGGGCCAGGGAGACTGGGGAGCGCCAGCATGTCCAAGTAACACACTAAAAGGGCAATAATTATCTATCCAGCTCCCCAGAGAAATGAATTCCTCCAAGTATAGCACTCACAATGTATCACTCAGGCTACTGGTGCTTTCCACACGCAGCCTTTCAGAAGGGTGCTTGGCACAAAGCTGGGAGGAGCATCTGTCCATCTGTTAGCCAGGCTGGAGCTGTTACCCTCAGCAGATGCTTCGTTATTCAAGTGAAGCTGGGATGTCAGGGATCATAACAAGAAAAGATCCCCATGGGCATCAGAGGCATCCATGTGGAGCTATAAGGTTTAAAGGCAGACCTCTGCCTTTGTCTGGACTTTGGGGCTAAGCCCAGAGCAATGCAGCTGCCCAAGCTCAGGGTGAGCTGGGTTACTCCTAGGTTGCAACTGGAGCCAGGCACCAAGAGCAAGTGCAGATGCCGGTTTGGAGGGGGCTTCTCCTCAGCCACTGGCCCCAACCAGCGAGGATGGTTTTAGGCAGGTTCTGACAGAATTTCTTCCCTGTCCTTTCCAAGCACTTTCTGAAAATAAGTCAATAGATGAGCTAGCCCATCCATCAGTCTGGCTTACTGCCTCCCATGGAGGAAATGGATGAGGGGAGGGGAGTGAAATTTGTTTAGCTTTGCTAAAAGCAAAGTCTTTTTACCTCGCTCACTGTTTATGAGGATGGACAAGGCAGAGAAAAGATGCAGCTGGATTAGAAGATGGAGGCACTGGGGATAGCTCATGCCTTTGGGGAGGCTTTTGACTAGGACAGCCTTACCTCTGTTAGGTAAGGATGCTCCTTACCCCAGACACAAGTCAATGTAACCTAATTGCAGAAAGAAAATCCAGGTCACAGCATCCACTTTTGCAGACTCATCAATCACTGAATCATCGAATCACAGAATGGTTTGGGTTGGAAGCCACCTTAAAGCTCATCCAGCTCCAGCTCCCCTGCCGCAGGCAAGGACACCTTCCACTAGACCAGGTTGCTCCAAGCCCCGTCCAACCTGGCCTTGAACACTGCCAGGAATGGGGCAGCCACAGCTTCTCTGGGCAACCAGTGCCAGGGCCTCACCATGCTCATAGTGAAGAATTTCTTCCCTAGACAATGTGCAGAGCATTAACACCATCTTTCAAGCTCATCAACAGCCTCTGCGTCTGTCCATGGTCTCCCAGACCTGATGCTGGATTGGCTTGGGTATGCCCCACTGCCACTTTTGTCCCAGCTGAAGTTCACTCCATCCCTCTAACCAGCCTGTGGAAGAGCCCAGAAAGCTCAAAGAGGTGGCAGAGATGAGACAAACTATCAGAGTTTATGTCTCCTAATGAAAAAAGGAATCAGATAACCATGGTAACACCCAGCAGGGAAGCCAAGGAGAGCGAACTAATGGCATGGGGCAGCAAATACCTCTAGGAGGGAAGTGCTCCCTGCCATAGATGGGTGCTGGGTACCCCAGCCACCATGAAGCACCATGGATGAAGTGGCTCTGCTTGCTCCCAAGGGTGGTGGAGAGCAAATTCTGGGCACAAGTGAGCAGGCAGCCTGCTGATAAAAGCAAAAGGGCTGATGCTGGATGAGACAACACAGTGCCAAGAAGCAATGAGGCACCATCAGCACTCAGAAAGTCAAGAACAACAGGGTGTGAGGCTGCGATGTCGGTGGAAATGCCATGACCCCAAAGCAAGCCAAGACCCCGGGACATCAGTGTGAGGACAGAGGAGCAGGGCTGGGGAGAATGGTCTCACCCCAGGACCTGGTGCTGAGCTCAGGCAGAGCTGGAGAGCAAGCAGGACCATGGAGAATGCAGTCAAGGATGTTACCAGCCTGGTGGCACCATCCCTACAGGGTGAAGTATCCCATTGAATATAGCTCTGCTGGGGATGAGGTTTTGATGCCATGTGCCTCTGCAAAGCTGCATGGCTGCAGGGTGGCAGCAGGGTGACCCTGCCGCTGCCAGCCCCTTCCTAAACCTGCTTATCCCAAGCTATGTAAAA
>WYDI02033236.1:0-26279 GCA_009867235.2 Psittacus erithacus | reverse complement strand
ATTGACTGTTTTCCCCTAGAATCAAATCCCCTTGAGGTACACATTGGACTTCCCCATCTTCCCGCATTACCCACCAAGTATATCCGGGCCCCTGACCAAAGCCTTGGTCCTCTGGTGGTAGAAGGGGAGATGCAGCCCAGGCCTCAGCACACTGGGTACATGCAGATAGATAAAAAGGAGTGTGTCCCTGTCCCGTTTAATCAACATAAGGCTGACAGTAAACTGCATAGAATATCCAATAGTCATGATCAATCATTTGATTCATAACCAGAATGAAGAAGAGATCATGGTGGAGTGTCGTGTGCGGTTCCTGTCCTTCATGGGGGTAGGCAAGGACATTCACACGTTTGCCTTCATTATGGATACAGGAAACCAGCATTTTGAGTGCCACGTTTTCTGGTGTGAACCAAACGCAGGCAATGTGTCAGAAGCTGTTCAGGCTGCTTGTATGGTAAGTGACCTTCTGCAGAGGCACCTCAAAGCACTTAGATTTTTCATTGCCTCCATAAATAATCAGCTTTCCAAATTTGCAGTTATATTGATTTCAAGACAGAGAAAGAAAGATAAAAATAGGAATTGGGATTCTGATATATTTAATCAGTTAAAATCCATTTTTAAGTTTGAAGTATCAGTTTAGTGAACAATGCTCCTTTAATCATCTTCCCTCCTAACCTCTGCAACTTCTGTGTAAGTTAGAAATCTTCTCTTTCAGCACACAAGTTACCTAATGCTGGAAAAACATTTTACTTGTAATTGTGTTATACAGTCTAGTGACAATGTAGTGAAAATAATCTTTGGCCAGCAATAGCTGAACTCAGAAAACTTATTTTTGAGAGCTGTTTGTATGACTTAGAATCCATCGTGTGCTGAAGAACAGTTTCTGCCCACAGACTGATAGAGCAGAGTCTCTTCAGCGGGGCTGTTTGTCACAGCCACAGTGGAGGTTTGACTACATTTAATGAGAAAGTACTAGGAGTGTATTTTAAATGGTGTGTGAAAGTATTGGATGCAGTAAGGACTGCAGAGTGCTTCTGCTTTGTTGCAGTTGCGGTATCAGAAGTGCTTAGTAGCCAGACCTCCCTCACAGAAAGTGCGGCCACCCCCACCTCCTGCAGACTCCGTGACTAGAAGAGTTACAACCAACGTAAAACGAGGAGTGTTATCCCTCATTGACACTTTGAAACAGAAACGCCCAGTCACTGAGATGCCATAGCTGCGCCGGAGAGAAGAGCCTCCTAACCCTTAACTGAAGATAACACTAGCTACGCTAAGGAAAGTGAACTGACATTGTCTGGCCTTCCATTTCAAATTGCTGATGCTTTGTCTTCAGAGAATTTACCCTTATCGAAGCAATGTTAGACAAGCATGTTCTCGTTCTTGCCACCATCGTGTGATATGAAAAGAAGCATGAATAATTTTTTTGCTGTCAGTGAGTTACACCATGAACAATGGAAGGTCTGTTTGATTGTAAATACATGAACGTTACCTAAACTCACACACAAAAAAGAATATGGCCACGTCCCTCCCAGTGAACTCATGCTAAAGTCCTTGGAGTGAATGATGCCTAAGTTGCTAGTTTCACCGTCTTGAGCTGAATTTGTCACAAACCAAACTTAACTCCTACAGCACTTTGCTCTGTTTTCAACACTGGAGTAGGTACCAAGTATTAGCTACCATTGAATTACTGTAGATTAAATACCAAGTTTTATTTTTTACAGAACTATACCTGTTAGTTTTAAATCGTTTGTCAGCATTGGTCTAGCAACCACTTTAATAACTCCCCAACATGCTTCTGAATCGTGGTGTCATTATTTCATCTCCCAGTTATACATTATGGTCTTAGAGAAGAATTGTGCTTAATACTAAAGCAATGCTGAAAAATCCAGAAGAGTTTTCAGTGGTTGAGTTGCAGGGTGATCTACTGAAGCTTTTCAGCTTTAAACATACAAATGCAACTATTGGCTGTTAAATTTATTCTCCTAAATCTGCCATTAATTCATCACAAATACCGTTTATTTCACACAGGGCTCAAACCAATCAGGAGTAAGAAAGAACTAGTCTGTAATTTTATTGTCTTACAACTCTTACAGAGACTAAACTATTCCAAGCCTTCCCGTACAAGTGTTTGATGAAATGTTCAATTCAGCGTCTGGTTGTACAGTTCCCCTTCCCCTCAGAGTTTGTTGCTGAATGCTGAACATGCCCCAGAAAGATCAGTCGTGTGTCTTGTCAATTACGGAATTCCATGAAATTTCTTTTAATGCTCTTGTTACAAAATAAGAAGAGAGTTTTTTCTAACAGGATACTGCTTCAGGGCGTACATAGCATCATAGAATAGTTAGGGTTATAAAGGACCTTAAAGTCATCTAGTTCCAACCCCCCTGCCATGGGCAGGGACACCTCACACTAAACCATGTCACCTAGGGCTCTGTCCAACCTGGCCTTCACTAACACCAGGGATGGAGCACAAATAAACATAAAACCTGATTTCATGCTTTTGCTCCAGAGGCTTCTTATAATTGCTTTGACTTACACACTACCGCAGGCCCTGACAAAGCCAGCCCAGCGTTGCCCCTTAAAAGTGTACCTCAGGCTGATGTTCAAATGCAGTCACACATCTTGAGTCTCTCCCTTTGCCATCTGTCTTGACCTGCAGATTGGTACAAATTTTGGAAATGGAACAGTAAAGATGCTTTTAACTAGCATTAAAACAGTTTTGCCTCCATCTAGAGAGATGTTCCAGACTGTAACTGCCTCCCAGGTCTGCAAATCTGGTCATTTAATTTTAAAAGAACATTGGCAAGGTTGTTATTAGAAGAGCTGTATTTTTTTATTTTACTATGCAAGAAACTGATGTAAAATAACATTTTATTTCCTTGTTTAAAAAAACCTAATGGCAACACCTGGGCGAAGCAACTTAGGAACAAAGGGGGAAAGAATGATGATTCAAGAAATTTCTGCATTTTTCAATGCAGAAAAATCATTAAGCGAAGCTCAGCATGATGTATGAGCACATGTCAGCTAAGGCTGGCTATGGAACTGTTTGTTGTAATTAAATTTAGCTCTCTAGAACACCCCCTGAAGAGCTGATCTCCACCTATCTCTCATCTCCTTATGAGCACAGTTCTGCACCCCAGGCACTGAAGCAATTGTTTTCCCCTCCCAAGGCTCCCATTGCTGCTATCCCCTCCACACTGGCTTTCCTGCTGGTGCAGCTGGGGGAGGAGCTGCATATGTCAGGCAGGGAGCGCTGAGGGGAGGGGATGCCAACAATCCCACTTCAGCAGTTATCAGAGGTTAAACTGACCATAAGGCCAAGTTGTGAAGCATAGAGATGGCAGCTTACACACATGCTCGTTCAGTTTCTAGTGTTGATCCCAATAATACCTGCTGGGAGCAATGTAAAAACTCACTTCCCCTCATGACCAGACGTGGTCATGACCCACATCCAGATGTGGTGGCGAACACCATACCTCTGGGTAGGACCATGAAGTTGAGAGATAAGACTTTATTTATCATTGTGCTGGTAATTCAGACATTGGCTTTAGTTTATTTTAAATTACCGAAAATAATTTGACAGTGTCTTTTTGAAGTTCCAGCCAGGATTTGGGATTTGCAGCTGTTGTACACCAGTGAATTTTAAACCATAAAATTAAACTTTGTAGTTGTATCTGCACCGTGCTTATTCTCCCCAAGAGAGATCTGGACTCTCTTTAAAACAAAACCAACATTTAGCAAAGAGTCGCATAGAGGTAGTTCTGCATCGGGGTTGTCAAGGCTACCATTATCCCATTCGCTTTCACTGGCAAAGGGTGCCATTGCAGGAAGGGCTGAGGAGAAGACAGAAGGGGATTTGAAATGCCATAGGTCACCTGCCAAAGTATGTTTTGAGTTTTGTGTCTGTTAAGAAAATGTTCATTTTGCCAACACTTCAGTAGCATGCTTAACTGTCTGACTGTATGTGGCCTTTTTGCTTCAGTAGAACTCCATATTCTCCAAAAGATAAAATACACACCCAGGTGTTTGCAGAACCAGCCTAACGCTGCGAAGCCCCTTATATTTTGTCAAACAATGCTCTTACCATGGCCAGAAAAGTCTGTCTAGGGCATGTGTTTGAGCAACTGGCACTGGTTCAGTCAATGTTGCAGCAACCCTACAGTTATCTATGCATTTTTTATAATCCCTAGTGGTTCCGTAGGCCGGCAGCCGTGTTCACTATGCCTTGTATGTCTGATGCCATATTCTAAATTAACCTGTTAAATACAGCTTAAAATATTTTTATGTTATTTATTCTATTTTTACTGAAATATCCTGCATTGTTATGTTGATGTATTGTCTTTACTGGATGTGCTCTTGTAACATTCTCCACTCTGTATACTATAGGTTGCCTAAAAAAGGCAGGCTTTGTAATTATTTGTAGTCACATTTTTATTGAAGTCTGTAGAAAAATCATGTAAAGCAAAGCTAATTCCTTCATTTTTTTTCAGTGCAAGTAGTAAGTTAGAGGTAAGTATCACGTCAGTCATGTCATTGACGAGTTCACTTGCAGAAGCAAGGAGATTTATATTCACAGTCAATGACTAAGAGATAAAAGCCGTTCTTCTGAAATCCGCAGTGCTGGCTGTAGGTTTTATTTAAGCCACTTACTGTTCCATTTGAAGGGGAGCAATGGCGTGTGGGAGACATAAGGCTGCAGAGGCCACCCACAGTAGGGTGGAATGCGAATAGCAGAAACTTGCATGGAAGGGCACAGATTCCACTCGCAGTAGAAGGAGAGGGTTGTGGTGTACCTGATGGGCAGTCATCTGTACTCACAGAAATAATATGCCCCTCCATGACAGGGGACCAAAACCTATGGAATATCCAACAGCTCTGTGTCACTAAGAGTTCTACCTCCCTTTTAATTTTATCAAGTATTTCATAGGTCATTTAACTAGGGATCTAAAACTCTCATAAGTCACCCATGGCAAAGAGAACTTCCTTATTTCAGCAGCTAGTAGGGGCTCAGCCTTTCAGCATTACCATTAACCCAGCGCTCCCTTCCTGGGAAGGTTCAATAATACATTGCTAAAACTTGTGCTGTACAGTCAATGAAAGCAGGTTTGATTTGTTTTAACAACAGTAAAGAAGAAAACGCACCGTTTATTAACAGAGCTCAGTCTTACATAAAGCACGTGACTGACAGCAAAAAGGACAATTTTCCCTGCTGTTGACCACTTCTCCACATCTAAATGTAATCTGGTCTGAGAATAAATTTCGCTGCATAAAACAATGGTCTCAACTGTTACTGGTTCTAAATTGTCGTTATGGGGAGGGAAAAACACATTGGTGGTTTAGAGGCAATGGTGGAGCAATGGATACTTTTGTCTCTGGAAAGCTGAATCGTCAGTTTCTAGTTGAAAATAACAAATACACAATTGGATTACAGAATATTAGTGATGTAAGATACACTTTCACTGTAAAAAGTCATTGAGTGTTTAACTGAGCATACAGGCTTCTGCCTACAAGCCATCTCAAGATGTTGCCCCTGTGTGATGTTTGGTGCTTGCAAAGCAAGCTGCTGACCTGCAGAGTCAGAATCTCCACTGCCCTGCTCTGATCTTCTTGACAAGACGCCAAGATGCTTGGGGGTTCAGCCTCTGACATTCCAAAGATGTAAACTCCTGGTAGCAAGAAGAGGCCAACTGGGGGATATCACAATGTTTATTCCATAAGTAGCCCAGAAATTCTGTCATCAGACACATATATGTTCTTCTATAAGTAATTTTAATTCTTTTTTATAATGAACAATACAGATTTTGATTTTCAAAAAGATAGTTTTCTGCTCTAAGTGTAGAATCTCTAAGTATATTTTAAGCATTTAACAACCATATTGAAGAAATAAACCAAAATCTTGCTGACCATTCCTTTTATCCAATGTGTAGAATCCTCCTCTAAGATGGTTGGTTGCATGGAAACAAGAGCAGGGATCTTCCTTTTATTGGAACAGGTAAGGAGCACAAGTATACTCACAGGGATATGCAGCAGGTGGTGGATGCCTCCTGAATAGGACAGGTGGCTCTGATTAAAATGCTAGAATAAATTTTCACTGATTCAGCGATGCAGGGGTATGCATCTGAGGACTACACTGCCAGTGTAGTATCATTCACATCCTTTCCTCTGAAGGTAGAGCTGATCCAGCTACGGTGACTGGTGTGGGTGAGGGAATAAAATAGAGATGTTAAAATGCTTTCTGTGGATGGGTATAAATCCAGACTCATATGTCACATCAGTTAAGATTCCATTCCATGGTGCTGACACTACTGGCAACACTTCTGCCAACTATCTTAAATGGTTGCCTAGAGGAAAACTTTTTTTCTGGGCCGCAGCAACTTCTGCCCTATATTGCTCTGCTGTCTTTGTTTCATTTCTACACTTCTAAATACAATTCCTGAGGTTCCTCTTACTGTCATTCCATCATTGGTTGTCATTTTCCTTCTTTATTCTGTCCTTGTTTAATAGGAAATCATACTATAATTAAAAGTTCTCTGAGTGTCCCTTTTATCCTCTGCTCAGATTACAAGACAGTTGTGAATATTTTACAGGTATTTTGTATTTGCTAGCAAGAGGAAGCAGGGTCGAAGCTCACAGCTTTTTCCAGAGACAAGCCACTCTGCGTTGTCATTATTCAGCTGGCTTGCAGTAACACTTACAAAATTATCTTATTTTGACAGTAGCAGCTCTTTTCAGCTGAGAGATGCTTGTCTTAAGTTGTGAGAAGCAGTTATGAGCCATAACATAGTCTGACATGACATTATGATAATTGCGTATTTTTAGCATGAGAATATTTTATCCAGTTTTCAGTGTTAGGATTTTGGGGCACATCCGAGTAGACACCAAGGGAGTAAGTACTAGAAAACCTGTGTATGGGCTTTACTGCAGTCAGCCAGTTGCCTGTACCAAAGTTTACATCTAGTTTTAGAACTAAAGCTGAGCTAACTGGCTCGCTATGCAAGGCTTAGTTTCCATGTGTCAAAGTCTAATGGTGTCTAGTACTTGTAAAGAGAAATAGTCACTTAAAAAATGCAGTCTCACTTTAAAAAGTCCATTTGAAATTGAGTATTCCTATAGATCTGTGCAGCTGAGGGGGTGTGCATGTTTTGACTTGCCACTTTAAACTGTATAGCAAGAAGCTGTAGGTTTTTTGACTTTACACCCCTCAACAGTGTATCAGCCTTATGCAGCTGAGCTCCATTCACTTTTAAATGTACTTACTGGTTTAAAAACAACTAACATGGATATTTCTATGCAAATATCCCATAATATATATCCTTCCCACAGCAAGATTATCCTGCATAAAGGTGTCCTGTAATCTAAGTGTATTGATTAACACATACAGGAATATTTACCTTCTGTATAAAGGCGGGGCAGTGTGTGAAGATTCCTACATCCATGGTCGAGGATGAAGCACAGTTGGCCTGGCTGTTTTACGCAGAGGTGGTAGTAGTACCCTGCCATGGAAACCCTTTGCTCGACTCCAGCAGTGGAAGCAGTAATGAGCTGGTATCCCGGCTGTGTTTCCTTGTGAACTTAGATATGGCATTGCCACTGGAGGAAACATAATTTTTGCAGGCTTCAGTACAACCCGCTTGTGTTCTGCACATGCCTTTCTAGCAGGCGTCTGCCGGCCATAGGCCTTGCCCATAGGTGACAATGGACATGCGTGCTTCAGCACTATAGGCAGAGCTCTGGCTGAAATGGGGCGAATGGATTTCTTCAGCTGAACACCGCTTTTTGTTTGGCTCACACTCTTCTGTTGTACGTTACTAACTGCTTTAGACACAGCAACTTCAGCCTTAATATTAGACATGGTTTGATGGTGAAAGAGCTCTGTAATCTTCGGCTCTACACCACCAGCAACAATATTACGTGTAAGTTGTGTTACTTTCTGGTTTTTTTTCCCTTTCTTTGTTTTTTCTACAAGAATGTCATCTAGTAGTCCTTTTGCTGCAGCCTGACCCAAAATGTCTTCAGCAGACAGATTTTCAGAAGAATGTTTCTGCAAAATTCAAAGGAAACAAGGAACCTAAGCCACAACACAGAGCTGCAGAATCCATGAGAAACCTAGCAGGATGACACACGTGATAAATGCTAACCAGACTATTTATTCAGGAAATTAAGAAGGTAGCTGTTGTGTAAAGAGATGTCTGAGCAGTTGCTCTTCGGAGACCTTGCCCTTTACAGGCCTGAAGAGGGGAAACTGAATTCTGGACTTCATGCTACATGCCTCCCACACTTACTTCATCTGTGACGTGTCTGTAATAACATGCATATACATATACGTGTGTATCAGAAGTAGTTACTAAAATACAGAAATACTACCAATTATATTAAACATGAATAATTTTCATGGTAATGAAAATCCTTGCACATAATACAAAAGCAAGGAACTCTTAAACTAGATTAACTAGGAACCAGGTCAGGATCCAAGTATCTAAAGAGAAGCAATGGGGAAGAAACTATTTACAACTAGCCAAGAAGAGAATTACTGTAAACCAGAAATTTCAGTTTAAATTCCAAGTACATGTTTTCTGCCTTGCAGAAAATGTTCATTTCCAGAATCACCTAAAAATTGTCCACAGGAACAGTTGCTTCTGTGCACTAGAATTTGACTAAAAACCTATTCAAATTAGCTACCTGAAACAAAAGTGTTTATCTGGAGGGAGGCAGTCTGATAGACAGAAGTACATGGCATGATTAACTAAAACTTAGTAGCTCAGCCAGGTTCAAAAAGTATTTTTCATTAAAAAGAAAGAGGTGAGTAACAGATAACTTGAAAGTCTTTTCATGTCTGATTCTCTTAATAAAATCTTCTAATTTCCCCGAAGGCACAAGCTTCTTTCAAGCACTGTAATTGCAGCGTGACAGGAAGTGGTACAAATAACTAAATAGGATGTCATATCTTTAATTTTCAATGAAATTTAATTAGCCCCCCTTCCTCTTTCAGTGAAAAAAGCTCTGCTTTTCTCAGACACCAGAGGAAGATGGTGATGCTTGGAGATGCAGACTAGCCCTTTAAGGCCTTTTCTCAGGAAACGTGCCAAGACTTTTAAATATACTCAGCAAAAGCCCCCTGCCTTTCAAGCCAGATTTGCATATGGCCTCAGTTTTGGAAGGAAACATATTCATACCTATGTTATTCAAATTACAATGAAGTCTTTATCCCTACAGTGACACTGCTTGGATACTGGAAGAGCTTGGTGGCACATACAGACCTAACAAATAACTTTGCGAGATACCATTTATTACTAGTCTAATCAAGCTGGTTATTTTGTTGCAAGGTGTAACAGCAACCATATGTCTCCTCTAGGTGTTCCTAGCGCTGATCAGGAAACTGCTCTGATCACGAACAACCCCAAAGGAAAAGGCACATATTGGAAAGTTGTGCTCAGCATAAAACTCTATAGAGGTGGGCACATTTCAACTGCTTGCCTATTCTTTGTTCTTAAAACAACTAAAGAACAGCCAGGATTTCTTTATTAATATATTTTATTTTTTTTATATATATAAAAATATTTATTTTATATATATTTTTTTATATATTATTTATTCAGTTTCATATATTCATTTGTGGAAAATGGCACTGTTCTTTTATTTCTATGAAGTCTTTAGGTGGTAATTTTCTTAGCTTACCTTTCTTGCCAGAACAGCCAGAAAACAGCCACTGGAGATTTCTGATGGCTCTGTTTTGAAAAAGGTTTCAGTGGAAGCATTTGAATCAGAGCAAGTATCAAAAACAGGAGGAATAAGCCTGTAAAAAATAAACAAATGACCATAAAATAATATTGAAAGCCATAAAAGGAAATAAACAAGATATAGTAAAACTAATTTCCAAATTACATCTTTCAATGACAGTCTTGTGCAGCCTATCTTCACTTTTAAAAACTGCAATTCAAGACGGACATGAGAATTAATCTTTTTAGAATTGTTTTTTTTTCCCCCCCATGTTTTCCAATAATTCCCAGTTAACTTTTTTCCGTAACTAAGTATTAACCACCAGAGAATAAACAGTACAAACATAATTAACAAGCTTGTTCTTTCTCAGGTCTGCAATTACTAGAGTATCAAGTTGTCCATGAAGTTGGGAAATGCTCTGAAAACACTAAGCAGTACACAAGAAACTGTAGAGGTGTTAACTTTGAATTAACTATATGCTTATCAGAACTATCTACCTAAGCTAAAAATCTTAGCTGAGGAAAACTTGCCTATTTTTAATAATTGAGTTTTGCAGTGCATCTGTGAGGAAGGAAGGAAGCACTAGCTTTCTCTCGTTTTCCCTGTAGTCTAGTAGTCCCTACCTGTTACAAACAGGCCTCAAGGACCTGGCCTGTAAAGCAGCTAAACTAGTACTAAGCTGTTTCAGTACAGAAAAATGCTGTCAAAATGACCTGATACAATTACTACCTCTTCCTCTCTGCATTGCTGAGGACTGTAAGACACAGCCCCTTAGTGCTCCATTGATCCTCTTCAGACAGAGCTTTATTCAAAGGCGGTTTCAGAGAAACACATTCAGTGTTTGTAAGCAATACCCTGACTCATCTGGCTTGTCCGTTTCTAAGGGGAAGTCTTCAAAACTGTTTGTTCCCAAGTTTTCACCGTAACCTGATTTTGCTTATGTCCCTCAGAACTTGATAAAACACACTACAAGGCTCACATCCTTCTTGCATTACTAAATAAAACTCTGTGTCGGAGGACACACAGGAGATTTCTGCTTTTAGATCAGGTGATTCAATGCAAGAAAGTGATAAACTTGACTTGGGTTGACATAAACAGATTACTGTTACCAGGAATCCCTTTAGCGGATGGTCTAACTGTGAAAATTGATGCAGAAATTGGAGAGGCCAAAGGGAAATGAATGAATGATTTAGATTCTCCTCTACACACACATTTGCAGTGTGTACCTTTACATAAGGTAAAGCCTTTGCTATAAACTGCTTGCCACATCCGTAAGGTAAGCTCAGCTTAGACAGGGGGTACATCTGAAATTACCTTTACAATTTCACACCCTGAAGGCCAACTGTGTGACCCTGCTCCAGCACAGCCTGTTTTGTTCAACACCACTTCGTTCAGCATTCAGCAGAGTAATTCCAAAAGACATAATAAGCACAACTGGTGTAAGAGTTTCCTTAAAGCTCTCCGCTTCCTTGGAAAATTGGTATTAAGTAGCTTTGTGATGACCACACAGGATGTTTTATTAGTATAACTTGCCTCTCAAAGACACTACTGTTAACACAGGGGTTTGTAATCCTGCAACCGAGTTTTTCATTCTATCCTGGATGCTTTTAGACAAATAATTTATCTAATTAATTCCAAGGAAGGTGTACAGGGAACTGTCATAAGCAGTACATGCATCTTAAACAGCTTGAGCTTTCATCTTAAGCATAATCACATGATATATTTTATTTATGGTGTTCTATTACTGCTCTGTTTATGCTGGTTACCAGAAGCTTTATTGTAGCAGGAATTACTCATGAGAACATCCAAGCTACGTGCAGGGCAGTGGAGGAGGAACCAAATCTGGAATTGTCATTTATGAAGGTCAGTGAGTCTTCAGCCACAAATCTGCTCAGGTCTGCAAGAATCCTACGGTAGCTTTTTGCTCCCTTTTTTACCATCTGAGAATGCCTTGTATTTGAAGGTAAAAGTATCATTTGGTGGTTTGACAAGTTTCATGCTGTTTCTTCAAAACACAGACTAGATTTTGGTTTGTCTTTTTTGGGGAGGTGAGGTCTTTAGACATGGGGGAATTTTTCTGAAAAAAAAAAAGCCAGGAAAAAAAAATCCCAGTTTTTTAATACACATGCTGTTATATTAGTTATGTGTTATTTGTGTTCAAATAATTCAGAGACCATTCTGTTCCAAGGTCACCCTAGTTCTTCCCATAAAGTAATAGCTGCATATAGATCAAGACATGACAGACTTGACAAGATTTCAAATCCCAAAGGAAAACAGTTTGCAGCGAGAATCCGTAAATGCTTTTGGGGTAGTGTAGCATCATTGGCAAGACATACCCTGATTTCATCCCTTTGGCATAAAAATTCAAACATGCTACTCTTTCCTATCAGTGATTTGCAGGAAAGATGCATTCTGTTGTACTGTATCTTAACATCACACATAATGTACCTCTTTTTAAAATTCTTCGGACTGCCCATAGCTAACATTTACCATTTTAATAATGTGAAATGTAACTGCATTTAATGATACCTTGAACCACAGAAGCTTTCTCTACAATAGCCAGGTCATTAACATCAGCTAAGATAATATAAAATCTAAATATATAGTACTGCTCTCCTGTGCTTTTGGCAACATAAAACTCTTTTAACCTGCATGCTGTAATCAACTATTATCTCTATGTGCAAGAAAGTGCCAGCTGTTTTGGGTTTATCTACTATGACTGAAAGGAAAATCCAGGCAGTATCCATCAGTCTTTTAACAACTGCCTCCATCTGATGGGTAGCAGCTCACAGGTTTTAACTCCATAAAAAGTATACATCACATTTTTTCATATATATTACTATTTGTTATGGTTGCACAGGACGTTCTGTTACTGTAACCCGTTGTGTGTTGGTCCCTGTACCCCCCATAAAAAAAAAAATCATTTGTCTAAATACAAGGATGAACATTCCTACAGCAGAGGTTCTTACTTTTCTGTGTTATTCTCAAATTGTAAGATTTAATTTCTTTTTCCTTTGAAACTGGTCATTCAGGGTCAGAAGTGGAGAGCATCCTAGCAAGTCCCCTGACTTCTAGTCTTCATTTTACCTTAAACTAGCTTCATACTCTGAATACTAACAGGACAAAGCAATAGCTTTGGCAGAAGCTCGCCACAATGTTATTTCCAACTAGTGATGCTTTTCTCCTATCTTGATTTCAGATGAACAAATAGATTACATGAAAAAGTCAAAAAGGATGCTGCTTCAGTACACACATAACATCAAAAGGAATGCGGGACAGCAGAAAACTATTTTAAATGTTAATCTTATGCAAGACAAATAAGTCTAGGATAAGAATTATGCTACAATTTAAAGTGATACTGTAATTTTCCACAGACAGAACTCATTTCATACCTATATGGTTGTACTTTATCTCCTTCCACTCCAGATTCCAGTGCTTTCTTCACTACTCTTTCATTTTCTTCTGGGTAAATTGAACAAGTGCAGTAAACAATAGCTTGTACTTCCTTAACTACAAAACGAACAAGATTTTTGCACAGTTCGAATTCTCCATACACACTGTGGTTTAGTGAGGACTGAAAGCATAACAACAATTTATGCCTGTATGTCACTTTTACCTGTAAAATACATCCTCCCACACCCATCAGTATTCAGTTTCTAGTGGGTTTTACTAATAAAAACCTTTTCAAATATTTGCAGATTTCAGCACAAATTCTAAGCAACATCCAGATTTTTCACACAGCTACCAAAGGAGGGGAAAAGAAAGTGGCAGCATGCAGGCGGGGAGTCAGACTACACTTACAACTTTTCCAAAGCAGAGTATGACTAAGCTAGTAAGCCAGTTCTCTACACAATGCTAAAGATTTCTGTACTAATGGCTGGTGAACACTAGGCCACAGAAACACCTTCAGACTTGAGGAGATCACCGTTTTGGGGTTTTAATTATAGACTTACTGTTAACTAATAGAGTTATCAGTGTATTTTTAACTATAGAAAAACTGGTGATAGCACAATGGAATTGATAGTACGAGCGCTTCCCAGAAATTGGACAGCTGGCACACTTACATTTCATTGCATGAATCAACTCATTAAGCTGCCTTTCAGCAAGAACACCGAGTTTATCCTTGGCTACAGTTCCCCGGAAAAGGTCTTTTAGTAATTCTGCATCTAAATGCAAAGAGTTGTGAATTTATTATTGCAACTTGTACTAGTGTCTTAAATTCAGCTGTTTGCAAAAAATGCTTTGGTAATAGACCTGGTTATTCCTGGTGCAGTGGAAAGGCAGTTTTTACAAATTAACAATCCCAAGGAGTGCCTAAGTGATTCTTCCTTCCCTCTTTACCTGTAATCACTAGTGTTTCTTGTTTCTATTTAATGAAAATTGCACAGTGAATAGACTTATACAGTCAATAAAGGAATGTAGTCAATGGAAAATCACACACACATTGGTGTCTTGAAATAAGTTTTCTGCCTACAGTCTTTTTACTTTAAAAGAAAGGCTATATACACTCTGATCCCCAGAATAACCCTCAAACTTCATACCACCAACTTGAAGCAGACACACAGAATTATCCAAGTTATTTAATGTATATGTCTTATAGTAATGTAAATAAAGACAGGGTTTGTTTGTAACATGATACAATTTACTGAGGCAGCTACAATGTCCAGACCACAATACTTGAATACTATTGCTACCAGAAAGCATGAGCTAGCTATTGAATCAAAAGTTACCTCCATGCTCATTTAAAATGAAGTCTATTGGGTCGCCAGCACCCAGTCCAGAGCACTGCGGTAGCAGCAAAATAACTTTTGCCTTTTGAAGTTTTGGGTCTGTTGGTCCAATCTCAGTGAAGTCTTCATGTAACAACTGAATATCTGAAAGGAAAAAGTCCACAGTTCTACATGCAAGCAAGGCTGCCTAATTTTAATGCAACAAAAGGTGAGCAGACTGTGGTGTTACACAGGCTTCCATACAGCTAAAGGCTGCTAGACCCAGATCCTGCTAAGTATACCCAACTGATTTCAAATAGATGGAAGGACTAGCTAGACTTTAGCATCTTCCACTGAAAAGACTGCTAATGGCATTCCAGAGTCTGGCTGCATTTTGTTCTGATTGTGTCCTCTGGTAACCTGGACAAGTTCATGTGTTTTGGATTAACACTCTCAAACAGGTGGATATCAGACTGAAAGCAACAGCCAGGACACCAAATAAATGGACCCAAAAGTTCCCAGCTACCATATACCCCAACTGCTATACAGTAACTACTTCTATGGGAAAATTCACCCTGACATTTCAGGAGCCTATGATATGGTTAATCTGCAACCTTTGATTAACTTAATTGTAGCTGAAGAGCTGTCAGTTCACCTTGTGGCAACAAATAAATTCTTACTGCCCTCCCCAAGTCCTTAAACAAGGGATCTCCGAATTTTGATAACATTATGCCATATTTATATGTATCGCAAATGTCTATATTAAAATACCTTATGTATGCCAACTGTTTTAAAACCTACTTGTACATTCCATGTGGCTGAAAAAGCTCCTCAGTTCTGCTGCTTTTTCTGAAGATTTCACACCACAAACAAAAATTGTGGACATGTTGTGATTTGTCAGCACTGACAAATGGGCAATGGTCAGATGGGAGCCTACATGAGCCACTATAATGTTGTCACCTGAATTCAGCTGTGCCTGTGCAGCATGTACAGCAAGGCTGCGAGACTTATCCTGGAAAATAATGACACAAAAATCAAGTATCACCAATTAATTTGGTTTCTGTGAGTGCTAACCTTTTCCAAATTAAGAAAGTATTTTATTGTTTTCATGGGAAAGAATAGGAAAGAAGGGGAAAAAAATGCTAATACAGAATTAAATAGTATAAACCCAAACATCTTATAAAGTCACACACTAAATTTAAATAATCTAATTCTAATGCATATGAAAGCATAATATCTCTAGGTGAAAAGAATGTATTATCCCCTTAAGGAGGAACTCCTAGCAAGAGCCAGCTCCGGAAAAGACACAGACCACATTACACAGAACTCATCCTCAAAGGCAGCATTACAGACAAATACAAAATTATTCATATAGCTCTTGACAATCATTATGGGAGAAATGAAGCCTTTACAGATCAAAGACCAAGATTTTACTGAAATCTGAACAACACAGAGGCAGATTTGAATTCAAAAAGCACAGGGACCTCAATAAGAGTAAATGATGTCATACTACAGGTGATGAAGAGAAAGAGAGCTGAATCAAACATTATGCCCATCAAATTACTTTAAAAGTCGAAGAATGAAGATATGTTTAGCACCAAACTTGGCAAACACTGATGATAAGGGAGGAGGGGGGAGCACTAAACCTTTACATTCACATCCCTGTCTACATATCCACTTACAGCATTCGAGTACCATTCTACTCACCTCACTTTGAATATTCTTAAATAGTAATACTCAGAATTTGTTCCTGTGACCTATAGGGCTCTCATATATAGTTCCTTTCTGTACGTATATCTTCTATTCAAAATATACATACTGAAACAGAATACTGAATTACTTTGTAAGTTGAGTAATATATTTTGAAGGTAGAATTTCCAGAAAATGCTAAGCCTCAAGTGAAAATGCCCTTTGAAATGTTTCTGCTAGGTAATCAAGAATCATCAAGACACTTCAGATTATTTGTTGTTGCACTGTTACTCCAAACCACCACTCTACAACAGGAACCTCTGACCAGTCTTGCCTGGAGAGTCTAATGATGGCAAGTCAGGGAAAAGACCAATGGGATTTATGGAGATTTAGGAACCATGCTGCACAAAATACAAAGAGGTGTCATCATTCCACCACAAATAAGCAATTGAAGAGGAAGAAAGAATATTGGCATACCATTAGCTGCTAACTGGGGTAATGCACATAGAGTTACACAGAAAATTCGCTTGCATTTTCAGCGGTGAGACTGCCTTTTCGACAACTTTTGATGTTTATTTTTTAAGGTTAAATTTAAAACATTCCACTAACTTAAATGTAGCTATCAATTATGAGCATTAACATTTCCATGCTAAATTTAGTAAGTGAAACAGTTTCTAACCTCGTAATTATAAAAAAACGTCCAAAACCTTATGAGTATGGTGCTGCCAGTAATAGGACAGACACACAATACATAACCTAATTCTAATGTAAAACATTAGTTTGCAGATCCTACTATTCAAGGGTGACATCAACTCACCTGCAGTAAGAGTTTGCTATCTGCAAAAAGATCTAAATTAAGCAGTTCTTCTTTAAGAGAGGAAGGAAAAACCAACACATCACCGCAATGCTGGTCCACACCATACGTATAATGGTCCAAGTCTGATACAGACTCAACTTTTGTGAAGCCCTTCTCCTTCAAATCTCTGAAAACATCTTCAGGGCTGTTAACATACAACTCTGACCATTAAATATACAAGAGTTATTTAAGCAACACAGTTCACACTGAGTACATAGATTTTTGCCTTGTATTTTTCTAGTGTGTGTGCATACATATACACACATATACATAATTGCAACATTGCCTAATACAAGAGGAGCATTCACTCTATTTCAGGCATACAAATCCTGTTTTGAAACTATTAAGTTAGTAAGTCTGATGTTAAGAAAGAGGTATGTGCTTCCAGAGGATGATTCAAAGCATCAAAACATATGTCCATTGCTCAGGAGACACTGTGGCAAATTTATGCTGGAATACTTAAGTTATTTCAATTGCTTTCAATTTAGCCCAGCTTGCCAATGAATTTAATGGCTGATAACTGAAATAATCTTTGTGTAAAGGTAATGAAGGCAAAAATGCTGAGGTTTGCAATTCAAATATCATAAAGATTTAAAGGCATATACAACAAGACGTGTTTGCTGAAATGCAGTTTCAGACAGTACCACAAGCTTATATGGTACATTAAATGTAGATTTAACGCAGTAGCTTTTAGTTCAGTCTTATTTAAGGGCTGCAAAATCACAACCAGAGTAAGACACATTCTCTATCTTGAAGAGCCTGTAACCTAAGCACAGAACATTGGTCCAAGACAAGAGTATGAAAACAAAATTCTTGAAAATCATATTTATGGATTACCTGCCTAACAAAACTGGTAACAGGATAACTTGGTATGGTTCATGTATTAGTTACTACAGAACTGGAAACATATATAGTTACATTTATAGTAAACCACTGAATATAAGCATTATTAAAGGGTATTTTTTATTTCAAGTCTACATTTTGGTTTGTATCATCTGGCTTAACACCCTTAGCTAAGATTATTGCTTGCAGTAGCACATACATTTTTAAAGAAGTTTTCTCTATTTTTCATTGCAGAGTTTAGTCACCCATATAGTATTTTCTAACTTTGTTTTCTGATTTAATTAGTGAAAGACCCACACAAGCAACAGGATAGTAAGAAAAACTGTTTCACAACTTTGTAACAGTTCATGAGTATCATTACAGCGCTGTATAAAATCTACAAAGAAACATAATGCAATGTCATAGACCGAGCAGAATCTAAATGTGAGAAACTTAAATTACTGGCAATAATATAACCTGGAAATTCTAGAACAAGTATGTAGCAAACTATATCACTTCCTATGTAAAACCATCAATATCAGATGATACTTAAAGGACCCTACCTGATTTTAAATGTGTTTATCCAAACACACAGCGGTAAAGCAGAAGCTCTTTGGTGCTGCTTCCGTATGGTTTCTGGTAGAACATATTCAATTGAAGGAGCACCATGTTTGATGCGATATCTTGCCAGTGCAGCTGCCAATTTGGTCTTAAAACTACAAAAACATAGTCACAAGTTTAGTAAGTTTTATGAGAGCTTACATCAGCTATTAACATACAACATTTCTATTATATTACTATCTTGCTCGGAAACCAAAGCCAAAAGTGAGGCCTCATTTTGTAAACTGCTATAGAAAATACAAGTGAGGCATTTTCTACCCCCGACAACTGTATAGGCAAGGTAGTAGTACGTAGCTAACGCTGTTTTACTTAAATGCATGAGACTGGAATTATGACAGGTGAATATGTCAGTTTTCTCAGACAACTATGAAAAAAACCCCCACAGATACGTTTCAGAACTGTAACCTGTGGGATACGATCATCAAATTTTTTAGCATGTGTGAAGATATAAACACATATATGTGCAGAATGAGCATTTGATGAAAGCTGGCCTCTAAATCTGTACAGAAACAACATAAGGATGATGGCAACCAGGAGTCAGTTCTATTATTATTATTATTATGTGAAAATGTCAGAGGAAATATTCCCAGTCTTTTCTTTCCACAATCTTTATGCATAATCTTGATAGATGATAATTCAAAGTAAATACAAATTGCTGCTGAGCTACTTTAGATGTCAAGTTATATTACTTACTGCCCTCCAGAAATACCTTGCACTTATGAACTTTTGGGGCTATTCTAAATTCAGCACCAACACAATTCTATTCAAATGTCCGTTGAGTTTATCAACAGACTGACAGAAGAAATACTTGAACACTACTTAAAATGATTATTTCACATATATCCTTTTTTTTGTTAAATATTTATTATTATAGATAATTAGAACAAAGTTTCATAATAGAAGTTTTGCTAAACAAATGGATGTTATTCCATTCCACGACCTTGAGACTCTTCCATAGTTATGAATGTTTACTATTTAATTTGTTTTCTAAAAGTGTATACAAAAATTTCAGCAACTCCAAAATAAGATCCTAGCAAAGTAATCCACAACAGAAAGACGGTTAGCTACATTTTTCTTAACTACTGGAACATGAAAGTTTCTCTCCAAACTAGGTTCTCATTCAAAATAAAAACAAAGCCTGCAAAATTTGAAGATAAGAGGCCTCTCCAATAATTAAGATCAAAGACCTCTGCAGTAATTATTTTAACAAAGGTACTGGGTATACAAGTCAGTATTTTTGCTAATATATATCAACAAAAAGAGGTTATTGCATCTATACCTGTATAGATAATGCTCTATTTTCCGAACATCTGCTACAGGTTCGTCTTCATCAGAAACCTCTCGTGCTTGAAACTTTCGGTCTTGTAGGTCATAAAGCATCACAACAAGCAAGCTGGTTAATTCATCTGGCTACAACATAAAAGCAACTGGATAGAGTGACACAAAGCATGTCATACTTCTGCAACAAGATCCATATCAAACAGCAGTTTCCCATGTCAGCAGCAGAATAAAAACTCCAATGAAATTCTGATTTCTAAGTATAATTCCTATGGAGAGTTAGTAAAACACTGAAATCTGAGGGGTTTTATAAACTCAAATATACAATTTAAAAGTCATTTAGCTTATCTAAATTAAAACATTCTCCATACACGCAGATAATATACTCTATCTTAATAGCTTTTAATGGCACCAGAATTTAAACCTTGAAATTATTTTCTCCCCCTATAGCAGTTCCTTGCATAGCTGTGCTAACAAAAGCCCTTTGCCTATCAATTTGTCTCTTGTGGGATTGTTCAGTGTCTAACAACCGATAAGCTCAGCTATAACAATCATTCTGCAATTGGGACATATGTAAAATCTCCTTCCCATGTCTAAATGTTTAAAGCAGGGAGCATCTTCCCTGTTAGGGACAGTAATTATCACCATTTAACTTATTCTTGTGTACCTCTTTTCATGAAATTTCTACAGTTCTTATGCCTTCAAAAATTCCTACCCTTTCACAAATAGGACTGAAATTAGGTAGGAAACTCAAGTTATTCAGGGAATACCACCAAAAAAAGGTTACCACAAGCCTTACTTCCTTACAAAAACAAGCCAAAAATCAGGTGTGTTAGACCATTTGCCTGCTCACATCAATCTCTACAAATAACAACTTGTGATTTTTCAAAGGCATCGAAGACTAAACTGGAAGGGTTAGAACAGATTACTCTGCTAGCTCTAGATTTTCTTTTCATGTCAAAGTAGGAAAGCACATTGAGAGAGTAAGCTGGACCATGTTTTGTCAGTACAATATTTGCATTCAGTACATTGCCTAGGAAATGAAACATGGGTTCAATGCATTCTTTTGTCTGATGGGATTCACTCAAAGCTGTCTAACTCTCAGGGACAGGAAGGGAACTTGACTTTTTTCACCACTCACAAGGGGACACAGCTGGGAATGAAAGCACATGGACACACGCTGGCTCATGGCCAACATTAGCGAGCAAGTATTACACTGCAGTAGCATTATGGTTCACTCTCCTACCTTCTTTCTTTGAAGAATCATAGAATACCAGCTTGGAAGGGACCTCAAAGGTCATCTGGTCCAGCCTTTCTTGGCAAAAGCAGGCTCTAGACAAGCCCCTTGTCCAGATGAATCTTGAAAGTTCCCAGTATTGGGGAACCCACTTCCCTGGGGAGATTATTCCTACAGCTGATTGTGAAAAAATTTCCTCTTGTGTCTAACTGGAATCTCCCCAGGATTAACTTGTACCCATTACCCAATGGTTCCTTTAAATGCTGGAACATAGTGATAAGGTCTCCCCTGAACCTTCTTTCCTCAAGGCTGAATGAAACCCTCATACAGCTTCCCAATCCTTTCACCATCTTTATGGCCTTTCTGTGGACCCTCTCCAGCCTGTCAATATCTTTTTTATATAGCAGGGGCCTAATCTAAACACAGTATTCCAGATGCGGCCTGACAAGCACTGAGTACAGTGGCACAACTACTCCTTTATCTCTGCTGGTGGTGCCCTTGTTAATATAGCCTGTTGGCTTTCTCTCCTGCAGCTGCAACACTGTTCACACATATTGAGCTGCTCGTCCACGGGGAGCCCCAGGTCCCTTTCCACAGAGCTGCTCAATTTGAAGCAGTAAGGTGCAACAAGAAACTGAAACAACATATCTAGTACCTTGGAGATGGAGTCTTTAGACAACAACGAAAGCAATTATTTCAGTCTCAGAGGCTACCATATAGTTCAAAACAAGCATCTTGAAGAATCTTGCAGAATGCTCAAAAAATATTCTAATTACATTAACAAATATTTCTTCACAAAAATGTTCACTTACTATTGAATGGCATGGGTAGACACAACTATCTAACAGCATTTCTTCAAGAAGATCTTGATCTGCAAAAAAAGAAAATATTGACAAGTTATGCTATGAAATCTGCAAAATTCTATGGAAGGAAAAGAAAAAATTAAAAATCATTAAATAAAAAGCTGAAAGTTTAAACATCATGAAAATTAAGGGCAAATTCAATCACAAACAGTAGCAACTCCAAATAAGTATAATTCTTTTCCATGAAAAAGTACAGAGTTTCAGTGTTTGATTTCATAACATGCTAGTGATACTTGGAGATATTTAAATATCTGAGGGACATGAGTAGTCTAGTAGTGGTAACCTGTGGTTTAACAACAAATCTTTAACAAAAGATCTATGCTGTCAGGCAGAAACTAAAGTTCTGCCATCTTCTCTGCTGCATCGTTTCTGTTGGCAATTCTTGGAAAAGTTTTGTACTTACATTTTAGAGCATTGAAAGCCAGTTCATAAGACAGACGCTGGGAACACACATCTTTAAAAGCCAGCGCGGGAGGTGCTGAGTCACCTGCATACCGCACCAGCATTCTATCCTTAGCCTTTTTGGTATGAATGCCTTGAAAAATCTTAGCTGCGTTCACGTATATGGTGTCATGACAGCCATTCTTCTCAATCAGAGTCATTGTTCTTTTTACAACAGATTCTTTTTCATCTGGCTTTTTCACTTCACTCAAGTCTGAAGTACTATTTATAACATCCTCATGTGAAGACAAGTTATTATTAAGCTCAGGCATTTTTCCAGTTGCTGATTGTGTAAGTGTAAGTCACAATCCTGCTGCCTCTGCAAAAAACAAAGTTTGTACTGAATTATGACATTTTCTTTCACTAGAATACACTTTTCCCCTAATTTTCAGGTCTTGAATAGAATTTCTTTTGGTTTTAGGCTCTATTACATATATCATCTGTACCTTCTATATGTCTATCATCTTACACATAGTATTTATATATATTTTTCTTAGCTTATTTTCACCAATGCAGACACAAAGACTGGTTACTTATTTCAAAGAGGCCACTGCTCTTTGAAATCCTAAGAGATCCTAAACAGACTATATGCAGAGATTTGATTCTTTGTGTCTAAAAAGAAGCAGACAGAATATCTCTTACTAGGAATTCTCCTTCAATAAAGTCACTACAGAAATTTCAAAGCAGCCACCGTCTCTTCCAAAGACCAACATCTTGAAAAGGGTTGCAGAGAATTCCACATGCTTGTCCACTAAACTGCATAACTGTTCCTAAAAATGGATAACAGATCCCCTAGGTGTTAATGTAATTACTATATTACCTAAACAGCACAATTTTAAACGCAGGAAATCCATTCTGACATTTCTGAAGACATTATCCAATCCTCCATATGCTTATCTGTGTTACTTATATTTTCTACACATTTTGCCTATACAATGAAATAAAACCTATCTTCCCCAGAGGTGGAATAGGCAGCCATGGAAAGCCCCATGCTGCGCCAGCATTCCCCTGTTCAAGCACCCTTTCCCAAACACAAATGACACTCAGCCCATTCCTCCCCTCTCCAAGACCAGCCCAAGTCAGGGTCTGTCCAGCACAGCACGCGCCAGGCAACTGACAAGTATTGCTTCCTGAATTCTGGCACCCCATCTGGAAGAAGCCACATCTTCTTTCCTAGGATTTGCTCCCCAAAACCAAGCTGCTAACCCTGTAGAAGCAACTTCTATTGTGTCTTGACAGACATCCTGGACCTCAAACAGCTGTTTCTGGTGGGAGTTAAGCTCCAATAACCCTAGTGTTAGATACAGCACTGATGAATCCATGGAGCAAACATTAATTTATTTTATGAAGCTGTATTGCAACAGAAAAAGCAGCACTATCAAAACAAAGCACTGTTCTTCACTAAAGTACCAGATTACTGAAACCAAACTGAAGCTTTTGTGCTTAGAAAGCGGAAAAAAAAAAAATCACAAATGTTTTCAGGCCCTTTTACACTAATTTGGCCAGAAGACATGTATATAATTTCACAGAAACAAGGACAGCATCTAACAGGGACCTGAAACTCAAATCCTTTCTCCAGCTGAACACAAAATATTCCTTTCTAGAACATGTGGCAACTGAACTAATGTTTGTGGTGTCCAGACTTTTAAACCTTGTGGGGTTTACTGTTTATGCCTTCTTTGCCAAGCCGTTTTTGCTGACCCACAAGACACGCTGCTATGAAGTTATTTGATGAATACATTTTCCCAAAATACAACTGTCATGTTAATCAAGATGAGACGACAGTGCTCTGCCCTGTGCAGACACTGGCTGCAACACTGCAAATCACAGCTTGCATTACTGAACTGTGCCAGCCCCAGAACACTAAGCTTGATTAATACAAAGCTCAGCTGAGAGAAGAGAGAAGATACCCTGCCTTTGTCTATAGAAGAAATGAGCTGGAGGTCAAGCAGATTGCTCAGGGGGAAAAAAAAAAACAAAGGTTCTAAGGAGGCCATCATTTTCTTAAAACAGAATGGCCTTCAAACTTCAGATTTTTTTCCACTGTTTAGTTAAGAGAATCTTCAACTGAAAAATGCATTTATTGTGTTTGGGGATCTGTGAAGAGAGATGAAGAACCAATGTGGAGCCAGATAAAGTTTACAGTATTTCTGCGTCCTAGAAATGCTAAATCTCAGCAATCTGGCTGACTGGAGGTCCAACTGCTTCACCTACAAAGCAGAAACACACTGCTGCAATAAAGTTTCCAAGTTCTCGCCAATATACTTCCACACTGTTTTCCTTAAACTTGATCAGATTTGCAAGACTAGTAACAGGTATGCAGAAGAAGGGAACTTAAAAGACGCCTGTGCCTAAAACTTAATGGACAGCCGCTGGACAGTTGTCCTCCGCAACACCTAGAGTTTCTGTTGGGAGCAGCAAGCACCTCTCTCAGGGCCATGTTGGTTGTGAAACCACAGAAAACAGGCAAGAAAGTATCTCTCCACTTCTGATCCCAAGTCACAATCCACAAAGCCGATGACAGCAATCAGGACAATTCACAGTTAGCACAACAGTTCAAGTAATAACCTGTAGCATCACACGGCAAACAGGTGCTTCTTGTGCACATTATCTGTGCAAAGGGATGCACAACTCTCTTCTGAAAGCATCTGTATGATGAATGCAGACTGACTCCCACAACACAAGTTACCATTATCCAAGTACAATACAATAGCAATAAAAGTAAGAAGATTGCAGGTTTCCAGTACAGAGTGGGAACTAGAGAGGACACTGGGAAACTAAATCAGACTTTACAGCCAAGCAGGCGGCCTAGCGGCATTCACATTTTTCCTATCTTTTTCCTGTCACAGATTGCGCGAGGCTCCCAGCTGCTCTGCCGGGCTCTGTATTCGAAGCGTTCAACACGCCTTAAGACTAAGCCCTCTGGAAAGTCGCTGGAAGAGCACCTCTGGAGATGGCGGCGCCGGGCGCTGCGAGTTGAGGTGGCCCCCGCGCTGCCGCCGGGCCTGAGGGGCAGCTCGGGCGCAGAAGCCCCGCTGCTAGGCCACAGTTACCCCCGGTGGGCAGCGGGGCAGAACCCGCCCCCACAACCCCTCCCGCACTCACCCTTACCGGCAGCGCCCGACCCCCGCTGTCCGGCCGGGCCATGCCCAGCAAAGCCGAGCCCCTAGCGGGCCAGACACCCCGCCCACAAACCCACCTGCCGTGGTGGCAACCGTTGGGCTCGGGGAGGACCCCGCCTCCCCGCACCTCCCCTCAGCAGCCCTCCTCCGGGCCAGGGGCAATGGATCGAGCCGCGGTGGTGTGAGGTGGTGCGCTGTGCGGCGGCTGTCGGTCGAGCTGGGACCCCGAGCGAGGTGTGGCGGGCTGGGCCGCACCGGGCCACTTCTTCCTTACTCCTGCCGCTCCCCGGGAGGCGCAGGGGTAATTAAGAAGCCACAACAGGATGCCAAGGTCCACCCTGGCAACGGCACGCAGGAGAGTGAGGTGTGTTTGCCAAGGGCTGCCATGGCTGGACCTTTGAGGTACCGAGAGCTGCTCGCAGTTTGCTTCGTTTTGTTTTAAAAAACCCCTTGATTTAAAACGATATTTCCCCAAACATCGTTAACTATTGCGAACTCCATGACCACTTTAAAAAATAAGTCTCACCTACACTCACACTTCTAACTGCGTTGAAACTCCACCAGTTACAGGACTGGAAATCCCACAGATGCAAGAGTAGCCCCAGCTGAGTGCTGGAGTTTCACCTGCTCTGAACATCAGCAGGATGCTGTTGCCATACACAGTGCTCTAGTAGTGCCTGAGCTGTCTCAGCCTCCACTTTTATTCAGTCTTGAAGCACATCATCAGGCTTTTGTTTCTAGACCTTAAAACAAAACCCTAACCCTAACCAAAAAATCAGCCATAACCTTGACAGAAATTTACTTTTTAGAATCATAGAATCACAGAGTGGTGTGGGTTGGAAAGGACCTCAAGATCATCTAGTTCCAACCCCACTGCCATGGGCAGGGACACCTCACACTAAACCATGTCACCCAAGGCTCTGTCCA
>WYDI02033235.1:0-38399 GCA_009867235.2 Psittacus erithacus | reverse complement strand
ACCATATCTGCTATGAATACAAAGGGAAGGTGATAAAAGATAAATCTGGGTAACTGGAAAGCCCAAAATTTGTATAGGATTAACATCTATGAGGCATAAAGATCTAAGGGGAGCCAAGTCTCAGTCATCCGTTTATAACAAGCGGGGATGGGGAAGAAAGCAAAGAGAGCATCTCTGCGGCTGATTAATTGTAAGGGTTGTGTTTAATATTTACTGAACAGCACGTATGGCGGGAGCATTTGTATCGATCCAAGTAAATAAACATGTTTACAGTGAAGGTAGTGACTTCTGTAACACTGTGCTTTTACTGTCTAAGGGTTTTTTCAGCCTCTGACATGGGAATGCTTCAGAGGTTCAGAAGCATTGCAAGGGTACAGAGTGCCAGGCACTTCGTACCTTGATTTGGTGTTGTGTGGCTGAAAGCTTTGTGTGAATTGACAGCACTGTTACCATTTTCACACAAGGAAACCACAGGACAATGCTTTATATTCAGCAAGACTTTTTCCTGCCTCAGTCGTCACTGGCATTTCATACAAGTTTTTTAATCCACTGTACAAACTGTACTGCCCATCTGCTTGGTCTCTCTGCTGCTGCATGTCACCAGCTTGCCGTAAGGTATAGCTCTTGCGCGAAGAGACCTTTGAGCAGTTTGTTAAGCTGAGCAGTCAAGAATAAGGCCATAAATCCCTCAGTAGGCTTTGGGGTAGGCACAGTGGTCAGACACATAAAGTCAGATCATTGTCTTTTTAAATACAGCGATGAAGAGACAAGACCTGTATTACCGTGACTGAGAGAACAGTTTCCTTTTGGCATAGGGGGTTTTATGCTGACTGCCTCTGCCAAGCAAACACTCTTATCATAGAACCACAGAATGGTTTGGGTTGGAAGGCACATTAAAGGTCATCTTGTTCCAACCCCCTGACATAGGCAGGGACACTTTCCACTAGACTAGGTAGCTCAAAGCCCCATCAACCTGGCCCGCAACACTGCCAAGGATAGGGCAGTCACAGCTTCTCTGAGCAACCCGTGCCAGTGCCTCATCACCCTCACAGTAAAGAATATCTTTCTTATACCTAATCTAAATCTACCCTCTTTCAGTTTAAAGCTATTACCTCTTGTCACATCACTAGTTCTTCTGTCATTACTTGCTCCTTTTGCTAACACCAGTGCTAGACATCGAAAAAGCTCTGCTCATCAATAAAGTGAGGCACATTAACCTGCATGGAGCCTGTTCTGCTGTAACTAGGCTGCTGAGATACACTGGCCTGGATATTTCAAGCTCGCTAGATCTGCACACAACAATCTGATCGGCTTAAGCTGATAAATCTTTCAGATCTTTAGGCCACGAGACAGGAACAGATTTTGCATTTTGAAGGAAGTATTTTGCTGTTCTAGGAGCAAATACTCCATATAACCCTCTCCATAAACACAACTATATCTATCTTACACTAATTATGCTGTTTTCCTGCACTTCTTGCTGAAGGGCTGGAACTGCCCTCATCTTTATGTTAGAAAGCTCCTTCTAATGCCCAGCCTGAACACATTCAAGACCAGTTCATATCCACTTGTCCTTTTGCCATACGGTGTTTCAGTTAGGCATTGCTCTTTCCCTTTCATTTAAATCTATAATGGATTTATAGGCAGTAGTCATAGCCACTCTCAACTTGTCTAGCCTACCAGGAAGTTTTGTTAGTCTCCTCCTGTAACACAGAGCCTCTGTAACTCAGATTTTACTGCACTAGATACAATCTGAATTCAGCTTTTTTTAGCATAGCTGATATGCAGTGTGCAAGTTTTTCACAAGGTATTGCCAGTCTTTGCAATGGAGGTAGTCTCTCCTGATTTCTTCCAAAACTATCTCGTCTTGTACAGCCAATCTACTTTTTGTATCACCAAATTTCACTGATGGCTCAGGGTCATGCTGTGAGTGACTGATACAGGCAACTCTTTCCGTTTGTCTGTCATTTACAGTCCATAATAGAAATGCTTTTTATAAATGTCTAAGTGCATGACCTTATCTTTTCTATTATTGAGTTTTGTCTCATTTCTGTTATTCCAGCCCTCAAGCTTATGTAGTCATTTCTGCAGAATATTTTCTGAACCTCCTTTCTATCAACAGTTCTGCCCAGTTCTTTGTGTCCGGAGCACTCCCACCTTTGCAATATTGAAAATATCTACTAATTCGAACTATTGCTCTCAGAATAAACTTTAGGAATCAGTGACAGTACTTCTCCCAGTTTAAACATTCCTCCCCCACCCCCCCACCCCGGCAGTGAATAGGCAGCTGCAGTGAGTTCCCAACTGAACTTGCAGCTTTGTCTCAGTTCCCTGTGTCTTTCAGCTTAACTAGGCAATCCGTATGAAAGCTTTTAACAAGTTCAGATAAATTGTAAGTAAACCTCAGGGGGTTTGGCTTTGAGGTTTCTGTTGTTATTTTTTGACCTCCTGGGATGGATGGGATGCCATTTTTTTTAGCTAGAAAAGCAGCGTCTGGGTTGTGCTATCTGTCTGGATGCATCCCCAGCTAGTCTTAAGTGCGTGATACAGTCATGCTTGATTGGCAAATTCACACTATGCCAGCTGGGTATTCATTCTTATTCTGTTCTTTGATACATGTATCAAAAAAAAAAAAACCCTAAACACTTTCCTGCCAGCTCAAGAAGCAAAAGAACTCCACAAGAATTTGGACAAGCTGCTTCTGCAATACAAATTGTTGCAGGAGGAGGGAATGCCACACCAATGAAATGGCAGATCTGATACGTCTCTGTCACATTTGGTACCTTCCATCTTTGGCAAGTAGATGCGTCTTTATTGCAATTATGCAATAATTTCACTTCTGCTCACCTCCAACTGCTCTCCTGTGAAAGCAGGAAGCTCTAAAGATTGTTGAAAATTGTCATTCTAGGTGAGCTCTTGAACACCAGCAGCAGCTTTTCAGTCCACTGCTGGTGCAGACAAAATTTTTGCCTTCCCTTATTTTTATCTAGTAATTGTAGGACGGAAGATACACAACCAAAGGGAAGCAGGGAATATGCAAGAGCAGAAAGGAGCTGCCAGGCCAGTGACAGCAATTTAATTTGCCTGAAATCTGGATACAACGCAGATATGCTTAACTGTGGAAACACTGATTTATTTTATCTTAAAAGAACAAAATGGAAAGCAGAGATCTATAATTGAGTGAAGCCATTAAATTGTTCTTTATTGCCCCTGCACCCCTACGCATCAGGCAGTAGAATCCTGCCCTTGCCAGGTATTTTGCCAGATTATTGTGCTTCTTAATCTCAACTTTAATTCTTACCCAAAAAAATGTTTCCAACTCCTGTAGTTGTGAAGAAGACATCAAAAATATTAACAGGATAAACTGGAACAGTGCTCACATGAAAAAAAAGAACACAGAAAGGCTGAGGCTGGAAGGGAATCTGGAGGTCATCTGGTCTAACCTCCCTGATCAAGGAGGGCCAACCAGAGCAGGCTGCACAGGACCATTTGCAGCTTTTGAATATCTCCAAGGTGGGAGACCCCACAAACTCTCAGGGAGACCTGCCAGTGCCCAGTCACCCTCACAGTAAAAAAGTGTTTCCTGATGTTCAGGAAGAACCCCTGTGTTTCAGTTTGTGCCCATTGCCTCTGATCCCAAAACAAAGATATTGTCTAACCAAATGTAGAATCAGCCTCAATGAAACACTCAAAACAGTTCTCTCATGTAAACTATTTCACTAATGTCACTTTATAAAAAATGCTCAGTTTATCCAATTGTTGAACTCATTTATCTATCCCAGTTTTTATCTACTCATCTGCTGTGCCCAGATTTTCAACTGGTACCTACCTAAACCTGCCACCTTCATAATTTCCAACTTGGATAATACAAAGAAGGATCACCCCGTACTCTGATATACACAGGGAGTACATGCAAAATCAAAACAGTCAAGAAAGGACCAGGTGGTATTGGCTATGGCATTTTATTTTCACATGTAGTTCATTGGCTATTAAATATTGTATTTAATTGACATTAAAATTCTTTTTTCAGCTCCACGTAATTTCATCTGTGTTATTTCTGAATGCTTCAGCAATCAAATGCATGGCCCGGGATTTAGAGTGAGGTCACTGTGCAGGACATGAGAGCCTATTCAACAAGTCCCATACAGATTTATCTTCCACACTCACCACCTGTCATGCAGACATAATTTTGGAGAAGTTTTCTTGCCTGGAAGGCTCTTTGCTGAACAGAAAGAATGTTTAGCACAGTACTCTCTTGCTTCTTCCAATTCAGGACTAAGTATGTGGCACCAGTCTCAGATCAGGACTTGCCCTCTGTTAAAGTTTCACATGTCCAGAAGCTTGATCAAGTGATTCAAGTATTGAAGACCTCTCAAAGCTAGGAAAAAACCCACTATTTAGGCCAAACTGAATTTTCTGGCACAGTAACACAGACAGAGTGAGGGCAAGGTCAGAGTGAGGAAAGCCAGGCTTGAAGCTGCTGCTCCAAGGAGGTAGGAAATAAAAGTTTCATGACTGCTTGTGCCCTCTCCCCACCATTATAACTTGATCATGGCTCTGAGGCAGGCAACACAGGCAGGGGGGCAGTGGCCATTTTACTGACCTGCTGGAGCCCTGCTGCTCTGTGCAGCAGTGTCCTTTTCCAGCACATAAAGCTGTCCCAGTGCTTCACCAGTTTTTGAGGCAGCAACACATTCAGGCTTCTTGTTCTTGAGAAGCCGAGATCTCATTCCCATGTTTTGCTATGCCTCTGTTTTGCATCTTACACTTCACTCCTGTAGTTCTTCTCTTTGTTTCCCTGTTTTTCTCTTAACCTCTCGTTTTCCAGATGTTTACTTACTTTTTGTTTTCTTCTCTGATTTTCTGCTTTTCACTTTTGCACTCATCATGGTGTCAGATCTGTTTCTCTTGCTGTTGTTTTGCCTCGCATTTCCCAGAATATCTCTGTTTAGTCAAAAGGCACAAGTAAAAGCCCATTTAGGTCAATAAGCTGATATTTAAGAACCAGATAGAGATACCTTTCTTCTCATTACAATTTCAGTACCTTTCTCAATAACTTTCTTTCCTGTTTCAATGTCCCCTTAAATCAAGACGTATTACTGAGCCCATTTTGCTGCTGCAAAAACTGGGGCACCAGGAGATTTATTTTTTTTCATCAAGAACTACAGGATACAAAGGTATCTGTAGCCATTGCAAACCAAAATCCTTACCTTTCAAAACCCAGTTTCAAACATATGCTTCTCCAACGCCTTTTGGCTCCTCCCAACGCTAACACCTTCTGTGGGCTTCTGTCTGAGGGTGATGGCAGATGTGAGCTATAAACCATTCTCAGGGCCAGCACAAATAGGCTTGCCCATGTCACTTGTTCTCACTCATCCATTCCAAACAATCTTTCTCCTTTCTTGGCTTATATAATAAAATACAAGCTGTCATTTAGCACCTTCACATAATTAGGTCTTTTAATCTTTTCTCATTAATCAATTCTTCAGCACAATAATCAGTTTGTTGCCCTTTTCTCAGTTTATTCTGATTTGTTGACATCTTTCTCTTACTCAAATACTGCCAATCTCCAACTGCTGATTAGTAAAAGTGATTTCCAGATGCTGATGAATGCTTTTGTCACTTATTGACCAGACTACTTAAATTCCTGTTAGTGCGGACCTCAGTGAATCGTACTTAGACTGCAGCTAATTTACAGCATAGTAACCTGTATGCCTCTAGGTGTACCAGGAAGGTCAGACGTTACTCAGTTTTTCCACTGTATCCATAACACAACGCTGAGTTATCAATACTGCTTTCAGCTTTTGGCATCCTCAAAGGCAAAGACTTAGTGTATTTTACTGTATTTTACTGAACTTGAGCTGCATTGCCCCAACGGCTTTCTGTATTCTTAATCAGATGGGTATTCAGTTTGCTTTGAGTATCATCTTCCATTAATAAATAGTGTTATGGCTCTTGCCAGTTATGCCATTTGCCTGGAGAATACCTCTCACGTTGTTATCTGCAATTCTTAATCAAAATGTAAAAGCAAATTAAAGTACATCATGTTTTATGCTGCATTTAATTGTCCCCAGTGACTGGTTTTAGTAGTACATTATAAAGTAAAATATTCTCAAACATTTTTGTCAAGGGACTCTGTCATTTCAATTTTATTTTGTTTTAATTTTTTCAACAGAACCACACAAGTGGATGCAGCATACAGTTTGTCAGCCCACTAAAGACATACAGAAAAGGACTATTACTTCCCTGTTCTGTGACAGTGTGTAATTCAGAGCTGCGTAAGCTTTTCTTTATTGCTACATTGCATTGCATTTCCCAGTCTAATTTTCTTCAGCCTTCTGCTGTTCTCATACTCTAGTTTTGCATAACTTTTCAAAGTTTATTAACCATTTCCATCATTCTGTACATTGATTTCTATCATTATAGTTAGCCTTCTCAAGCATAGCCCTATGCATTGTTATGAATAGCTATATTTCTTATGCTTGTATCATTACTAATCTGTCTAAACTGCATTTTATTAGTTATTGTAATGTTTACACAAATGTGACAGCTTACATTGTCCTTGATCCATGTTCTATATAATGCTTATAAGCACAAAAGCAATTACATTATCATTATGTTAATATGTAACTATATACTTAGGAAAAAGAAATAACTGTCAAGAAGGAGAAACAGAAAATGTGTGGGGTTTTAACATGCACAGTGATTGTGGCATGTGAGATAAGAATTAGGCAAGGTGCCAACTCTAACCTAATGCACGTTCATGTTAATGAGAGATTAAGGGTCTAGAATAATGGCATTCTTAAATTATAATATATTCTTATCTTGTTTCTCCACAAAAATTCAGAAAGAACTTCAAAATCTCATGGAAGCTCAGTGTGTATCCATTAACATAGTAATATGCTTTTTCCAGTGGAGCAAGTCTCTAAGTATTTGCAAACCATGACTTCTAAATGGGAGGTTTATTGGATTTCCAGAACCTCGTGAAATCTCCTTTGGTAGATAATAAAGCCAAATGAATACATTTCCATAGGAACTTGTCTAATATGATTACATTTTTGTCCAGAAATATGAGACTATTGGGGATTTAGACTGTCTAGAGCATCAGCTATCTTGCTGCATGTGTTTCTCTCTATCTGATGGAAGTTTACAAGATAAGAACATGACCCATTGGGTGAGCTGTCACACCATCTGACAAGTGACAGTGAGGGTGCGCCTGGAAATATGACACTTTTGGCCAATGGTGGCTTTGTAGTGAATTAGGATGACTTTGCAATGGCTTGCCCATCTTTTTTTAAAGAAAGCTAGCTGTACCAAGCATTTCCCATCAGTCACTTACACAACTGTAATAAAGGTCTGGATTCAGCTTCAATCTTTTTGACAGAGTGATTTAATAAGTAGTCCCTTAACGTCAATAGTGAAATTTCTGCTTGGAAAGGTAGGAGATGAATATAACTTTTTGCAGACAGAGCAGATCTCTTGACTTACTGTAATCACATGATTTGTTTGTATGCATTTTTGTCTCTCATCCTAACTTCTCCTCAAGAAATGTTGTGCCTCTTCCCCTAGATGGATATATTGTGATGACCATTAATTTGCTCAAAGCCCACCTGTTTCTGACAGATTAAATGTACTTTCTGCTTAAAGACTGGGCTCCTTCTGCAGGATACTCCCATGACAGTTCTGCTGGTTTGAGGTGACCAGAAGCTGCTCTCCAGGCTTCCCTGGCCACCAGCAGGCTGCCTGGCTTTCCTTTTTCAGGCTGCTCTACCACCTGACTTGGGCACAGATGACTCTGTTACAGGGACGAAACCTCATCACCTCATTGCCTAAACATCTGGAGTCCCTGTCACCTCATAACATATCTCAACTCTGTATCAACTGGAGTTGGAGCTGCTACCTTTCCCTTTTCTGAGGCATGCGGCTGATGTGTAAACACAACATACAGCATTTGCATATGCTCTTAAAACAGCACTGCTCTGTGTTTAACAGCTTTGGGTTCTTTTGTAGAAAATGCAGGCAGTATTAGAGTGTAGATTCAGCAGGTACTGGACTGTAGTATTAATTACACACAGTGTTTGAATGTGGAACTTTTATCTGTATCACAGGGTGTTTCTAAGCTTGTAAGGTTCACATAAGTCCTTCTCGCTGCCCCAAGATATGTATTTTGCATCAGAAAGTGGCACTAATTGCTTGTAAGTAGGGAACAAGCTAAATATATCAATCAATATGAAAGCACTAGCTAAAACTATTGAGAGATGCACTACATCTTACATAAAGAGAAACGATAGGACTTTTGTGCAGCCCCAAGAGATGCAATGAACTATTACTCGTATTTGATTATTTCCTTTCTGCCTGAAAGACATGGTGTTGAGGATACCAACATGAGTCACAGTTAACTTTCAGAATATCATTAATCCCTTTGTTCTTCATCAAGTCATGCACGCTATTGATGCTTGAGATGATGAAAGGAGTGTTACTTCACAAGACCCCGAACTTGTTACACTTCTTGCTTTTACAAAGGGCTAAATGGAATTGCATGAGAACCACAAAACCTGTAGATTGCTTTAAAAAGACATATTTTTACCAAAGCACTTTCTATGCCCAGTAGCATAATCTGTAGTGGACTTATTGTTGATACAGCTCTGGATATTTATATTCCTTCTGAAACAGCACAACATGATTCTGAATGCTGTGTGGAGCTTGACAATAAGATTGCTACTGAAGGAAAGAGAACTGGTTCTGAACTGTGGTCTGAATTTCAATACGCACACAATGAACTTTCACATGATGGCTGAGGGGCAATGAGAAATGACTTGCTTTTGTTAGTTCAGTTGAATTTTATGGAGCATTTTTTTCATCTTTTATTGATTAGTGCCCAGTATCACCCAGATAAATCATTCTTAAAAGAATGTTTAAGTGAATTTGTAGTAATGATGGTAGCATGCAGTCTGCTTTTAAGGCTCCATTCTTGGAACAGGAAGTGTTTCCATTTATTCAGTATAATTCAGCAGGAAGATATATCACAGTTTTTAATTCTATTTTTATTTCTGTCACTTGAGGTGTTTGAAATGTGCAACATCTATATTACTTAGGTACATTACTTTGAAATATATTTTAGCAAGCAGGAAAGTATGTTTTCCAGATGGATATATTAGACATATTGGTTCCGGTACCTCCAGATATGCATCCGGCTTGCACCACTGTGGGTAAGATGTTATTGCTTGAAATGGCTTCCTGTACATACTGTCTTTTCATGTTATACCCACTTTTAGCAAGAATCTATCCCTGGGAACAAATGGTGGAAGGACCGTTAAAGGCTCCTTATGCTGTATAATATCACAGTTCCTCCAGCATAACTGCTGCTGGGATGAGCTCAGAGCCAAATACGGTCAGTGTAACCGAGGAGAAAATGTTTAAGCTGTTCTCACTCTAAGAACCAAGGTGCTTAGAGTCTGCCCTCCAGAATGCATATGTGCTCTTGCATAGCCTCAGCACACATGAGGCTCCCAGCCCACCAGAATGTTTTTTTAATCCCGGTCTCCACTTCCTTTTCCAGGACAAGATCCATATGTTGAGATTGCGCTGCTCACCCACTCAAGAACATGAAGAGGACGAGTTTGCTACTAAAAGAACCAAAAAAGACAAATCAATGAGTATGTCTCAGAGGTGGATTTGATGTCGTTCTCCTTTCACTGTGCACCACTAGGCAGGATCAAATCCAACTTCTATTTGTCTTCTGGGAACCTGCATTACCCAGAGCTGCCAAAGCCACGTCCTTTCTGCCTTTCTGAAAACCCTCTCTGGAAGGCAGATGGTGGGCTAGGAAGGAAAAGGAAACCTCATCTGCCATACAGGCCTCTGGGTTTGGAGTTGGGAAAAGTCTGGAAGTTCCTCAGTGGGTATAACTTGACAGACCTCCCCACTCGGCTGAGACACTAGCCAGGGCAAGGCTGGCATGGCGAGAAGCACTGCAGCTGGCGCTTACCACAGCCCAGTTCTGACAAATCAGGAGAGAAACAGATGTGTCACGTCCCTGATTTATTTTAGTTTACCACTGAAATGAAAGATGCTGAATTGAAACGAAAGATGCTGAACTGTGAGGAACACTGTAGTCATAGTGATGATGAACAGCACAAGTGCAGGTGAGCATGTATTTTATTAGAAAACTATTGCTGTCTGTGTTCGTTGTTTGCTGGCTGACTCCTGTAAGCAATAAACACTCTTCTAAAATATCACTGTCTTGGTGGCAGGCTTTTTCTACATTATTTTAAGCTGAAAAGGCTTAAATCTGCAGAATCTCACCTCAGTCAGCACTTATGTGGACTTAGCTTTATGTTTTTCAAAAAGATGATCAAACACCTGTTTCCTTTAAGTATTTATACGCTGAGCTGAAAAGCAGCTTACAAGTACCTATGATACATATCTAACAATCCCATCAAATTCTATCATATGCACTTGGACATCTAAGAAGAAAACAATACAGCTGATTTGCTTCCATTGTTCTAAAGACCATTGTGAGAGAAACAGAAAAATTGTCCTGTTAATTTACAACATCTGGGGGAATGATATTGTAAGATGCCTTCACAGGAAAGAATTAGAGCTAAAATAAATATTTAATAAGCTAGTTGTCGTTGTTGTTCAAAAAGTTCTTATTTTTATGGCTAGACAAATGAACATAAATTTCTAACGTGTGTCCTGGTTGCGGCTGGAATATTTATTTTTCTTTCTAGTAGCTGGTACATGCTGTGATTTGCATTTAATATGAAAATAAAGTTGATAACACACTGATGTTTTACTTGTTGATGAGTAAGTCTTACTCTAACTCAAGGGCACTTCAATTTCCCATGCTCTGCCAGTGAGGAGTGGCACAGGAAGCCGGGAGGAAGCAGAGACAGGATACCTTACCCAAACTGGCCAAAGGGATACTCCATAACACAGCACATCATGCCCAGTGTATAAACTGGGGGGAGTTGACCAGGATGCACTGATCATTGCTTGGGTCAGGCTGGGTATCAGTCAGTGTATGGTAAGCAATTGTATTGCACATCACTTGTGCTTTTCCTTAGTTTTTTCGATCCCCCCTCTCTCTTCCACTCCTTTGTATTACTTTATTAATATTATCATTATTATTGTTGTTGTTGTCATTGCTATATTGTACTTTTGTTACTAAACTGTTATCTCAACCTCTGGATTTTACTTTTTCTGATTGTCCTCACCATCCCACCAGAGGCAGTCTGGGGGAATGAGCAAGTGGCTGCATGGTATTTAGTTGCCAGATGGGGCTAAACTGCAACATGTTCAAAAGGCACTTTTCCACCAGGGAAGAGAAAATAATCCATCAGTACAACAGCATGATGTTGCTATTTCAAATGTTTTATTACTCGTTTGAGGTATCTGACTAATGACATATAGCAAGAGCTTTGTTAGGGAATAGAACATCATTTTTTTAATTTAAATTTTAATATTACAAAAACATATTAGACAAAGAAAAGTAATATGAGATTAAGGGAAATGTAATACGAAGATATAAAAATAAGTACTTATTTTGTATAAGCCCTAACATTATTAATCTATTGACTCATGTCATAGTTTAACCCAGCTGGCAACTAAGTACCAGAGAGACACTTGCTCACCCCCGCTACCTCTGGTGGGATGAGGAAGAGAATCAGATAAAGGTAAAACCCATGAGTTGAGATGACAATAGTTTCATAATTGAAATAAAATATAATAATTATAATAGTAATGAAAAGTTACACAACAAAGAAGAGAGAGAAGAATAAAAGGCTATAAACACAAGTGATGCACAATACAATTGCTCACCACATGCTGACTGATACCCAGCCTGACAGGAGCAGCGATCAGTGGCTCCTGGCCAGCTCCCCCCAGTTTATATACTGGGCATGATGTGCTGTGGTATGGAATACCCCTCTGGCTAGTTCGGGTCAGGTGCCCTGTCTCTGTTTCCTCCTGGCTGCCCGTGCCCCCTCTCACTGGCAGAGCATGAGACTGAAAAGTCATTAATCAGGGTAAGTGCTACTGAGAAACAACTACAACATCAGTGTGTTATCAGCATTGTTCTCAGACTAAAGCTGAAACACAGCACCGCACCAGCTACTAGGAAGAAAATTAACACTATCCCAGCTAAAACAAGGACAATTCATAAGATAGAAAAGGCCAGTCTTGTCTAGAAATATCCTGGTGCTCCAAAGAGCCCAGCAGGTAAGCAGTTTCCAAATCTGGGCTTTCTGGAAAGCCTGTCTGCCTATTTTTATATCTAAATGTCAACAGCTTACTGAACTCTACTGAAAAATCCAGTGCTTAGAGTCTGCTTCAGTTATTATCTATTTAAAGTAAAAGCTGTGACAAAGACTGTTCTAACTAGCAGAGAAATACAACTTCTGTTGCAGCATCTTCCCACCACCTTTCAATTGCTCCTAACTTGGGTACACTAATTTATTCTGGGTAGTAAAGTTCTAATTATGCTTTCAGCACAGCAGCATTTTCTTTTGAAGTGAATCAGCAAGCCCAGTTGTATTATTCTAAACTCTGCGTGCTAAGGCAAGGAGTGGTGATACCTTCATTTCAAATAACCAGCATTTTTCTGTTATGAAACGTGTTGCAGCAATATTTTAAGTAACTATGTGGTTTCTTCATGATTTACTATTTGGCACCAGGGCTGTCCTTGAGTCAAAAAGCCAGGAACCCTTTTGCTGGCTGTATAAAAAACAGAAAAGGGCAAGTTACCAACTTCCAGGCCCTGCCATTTCCCAAGTGTGATTTGTTTCGTCTGACCTGAAAAACTGGCAAAACCTCTTAAAATGTCAAAAAAACACTCCTATGATGCTCCAACATTTTAAGATAGTATTGTGTATGGAGGAGGAAGAGATGCTGATCAACCAGCCACTCTTCTGTCCCTTCAGATCACCAGAATATCACTTGGTTGATGGGAGATGTGCCCTGAACTTTCTGTGCACAGTGTACCTGATCACAGAGCACACACCAGTGCGCACACTTTCCTAAAGCCACATCTGTAGCCGGAAGGATAAAAACTTGGCAATGAATTTGCCAGTGTGTACAGAGAGCAGATCTGTAGAGCAGTTGGTTCTGAGGACCTTCCATCTGTACCTGCAATACACATTTGAGGATGTCCTCCTTCAGCCAGGTTAAAGTTGGTCCCCTGAGCTGCACGCATATTGGCATCTGGATTGCACCTTCCAGTTTAGTTTCATGTGAAAGGAATCAAACTTGTGTGTTCAGGCACCCCTCCACAATGTGAATCAAAACACGATCATTAAGGAGGACTGGGAAACGCACTCTGGGGCTGCACTACTGATCAGGACTCAAGGTAGATAAAATCAAAAGACAGTAAATGGCTATGTTTTCTGTGTCTGAAAAGTATAATTAAGGTTTACTGTGTTCTGCTCCACAGGAGTGTGCTTCCAGGAGGAAGATGATGAAAATCCAATGTAGGGTAAAGAACTGTGGCTCTGGTGTGTTGCTGTGGTTCCTCAAGTGAACTGAAGTGCTTGGGAAGTGTCAAGAAGAAATGAAGAGAAGGCTAACCTATTGATATTTACAAATGTTGCACCTTAAATTGTACCAGTCTGAACATTTGCTTTACTTACTATATGTTAGTAACACAGGGTATGAACCCACAGAAAGCAAATGGCATAACTTCTGAGCTTTGCTCTTTGTTTCTAAGGCAATGGCAGGAAAGCAACGGTGTACCGCTATGTGTTTACAGAACACTGCTAACTCCTGCACCCTTACTGATCATCTTATAATGCTGAATTGCGTAGCATAGTTGTATCTTTTATCTTTTAAAGAGTTGCTGTATAAGGTCTAATCATCACATTTTCATTGAAACCAAAGCCCGGCTGACCGAAGTGCAAATATGTGGCTGCTGTGGCCAAATCATCCTTTGATTTTGAACTAACTAGTCCAACATCCCTCAAGCTAAGACCCAGTCCCAAGAAGATCACACAGGCACATCCCTGGCAGAAATGAACAGTGTCTAGAGAGCTAATATTTATCAGTCACCATGAAAAGTGTATCTGAAGTAGAAGTTCCCTTCTACTTGAAGCAAAAGGCTTCACAGCCCAATGCAACACCTCATTAATGACTGCAGCTAATATTGTGAGATGCTAGTCATGAAAATGCCTATGTGATGTACTAATAATTAGCCAGACTGCAAAATTAAGTATATGTGTCCTTGAAAGATCTGCTCATACAGGGCCTGGATGGCAGAAAACGAGCCACGCACCCCCTACATAAATATTTATTTTTCCATTTGCCTGTATAGCATTGTCCTGACTCCTTGGTTCCTTTCTTTAACTTTCCCTCTTTCCCTCCCTCTGCCCTTGAACTTTTTCTGCTGTTGGGTTCAAATGCTGAAGTCTATTTATTATTAATCTTATCATGGCACTTTGGGACAGAAGCATGGCCTTTCATTCAAGCACTTGGAAAACAACATGAAAACACTTCAAGCAGAAATCAATCTCCTGTTTTTACTGCTTTTAGGGTGGGTTTGGCCTTTCAGGGTTTTATCTGAGCTGGTTTTAACCTGTGCTTAACTTTTCAGGTGGTACATTACCACACAAACAAAAAGATCTGAGCTCTGTTCTAACAAAATACCTATGGGATGACAAAACCCTGCAGGTGTGCAGGATGATCCATCTTTTTCCCAACATATTAACTGTTCTCAGATGTATGCCAGGCTATGATACCAATGTAAATATTTCTCTGGTACCAGCTTCTGCAAGAGCTTTTGAAGTTTGACTTTTCTGAGCAGATTTGAACTTTATTAGGTGCTCATATAGGAGCTGCGTAAGTTATGTAATACCTATATTAAGGTAATTTACTTAACTTGAATTTCACTTATCAGCTTCAGGAAATTTTAAGTTTTACTTACTGATCAAAGGAAACTTGTGCTATAATATGCAAGTTAAAAATGCAGCAAGACTAATAAATAATAAATATTATTATTATGCTGGAAGAAGTACAAGGGAGGAAGTGCTCCAGGTCCTGAGCAGAGACTCCCCTACAGCCCCTGCAGAGGACCATGCTGAAGCAGTCCACCCTGCAGCCCCAGTGGACATCACACCACGGCAGCTGAATGCTTCCTGAAAGAGCTGTGACCCATGGGGAGCCCACACAGGAGCAGGTGCATCCTGAAGGACTGTAGCCCATGAAAGGACTCAGGCTGGAGTAAGGGAACAGCTTGAGGAGGAAGGAACGGTGGAGAGGAGCTGTTTCAGACTGACTGCTGTCCTCATTCTCCATCCCCTATACCACTCAGGGTTGGGGGAAGGTAGAGAAGTTGGGGGTGAAGAAGAAAAGTTGACCCTGGAAAGAAGGGGAAAGCATTTTAGCTTTTGCCTTTGTTTCTCACCATTAAAAGCTATTTTAATTTGCAATTAAACTACTCTTCCCCAAGTTTTCTGTTTTGCCTGTGAGGATAAGTGGTAAGTGATCTTCCTGTCCTTATTTCGACAGATCAGCTACTTCAATCTATTTCCCCCCATCCTGTTGAGGAGCGGGAGTGAGAGAGCTGCTGTTTGGGCAACTAGAAACCTGCCAAAGTCAACCCACACAAGCAGCAAGCATCCCAGTCCAAATAGAATGTGGCAATCAGAAAAGTTTCAGGAAGCTGAGAGCTGAATCATACACTGTCAGAAAGCTGATGACTTCTGAGTTCATGGGAGTTTGATGTTGCCTTGAGCCTATGACTGGAAATAGAGACACTCTGTATAATCCAACCTCTGATAGCTGCAGAACACATGATGTATTTTAAGGTGAAACAGAGAATATTTTGTGGCTTCTGTGGCTTACAGAGTTACAATAAATCTGAAGTCAGTTTGTGCACATACTTAAAGAAAGTTGCATAGGTTTCTGAGGATTCTAGGTCATATGAGATGCAATTTTATTTAGCTGTTTCCATCTTCATATTTCAGAAACTGATATTTGTGTCTACTTAGATCGGTATGCCTTTTCTCTGCTTGTATACGAAATGTCAATCGTCTCTGCTTTCAGTGGAAATAAACAGTTATGAAATTTTCTGTGGACATATGACATTGTATAAAAAAATCTCCTCGTCTTGTCTAAAAACTAGCCATTAATCTGAAAATAAGATACATATTGTACCTTGTTAACTGAACACAGCTACACAAACATATCCTATATTCAGGGAGGTAATTAAGTGCTCCTAGCCACATGCAATATTGTACATATTTTGCAGCTACAGCTTACAGACTAAGACACTATTCATCTTAACAAATGAGAATGCAGTCCAAAATCATAAAAAGTGTGAAAATATTGTTGATACCTGAGGTTAAATTTTGATCACAGCCAATTGTTTTGCAATGATAGTGGTCTTTTCACATATTTCTGAAATGAAATCCTGCTAAGCAAGCAAGAACTAGCAAAGAAAATAAAACCCCTCATGGTTCTATTCTGGATCAGTATCTATTGTTGGTACCACAATGTAACATTGGAATGAATTGTTCTTTAATGAATTTTATCAGAAAGAGAACTGTCATAAACATTTCAGGGTTGGGTTGTTTTTTTATTGTAGGGGGGGTGGGTTGGTTGGGGTTTTTTTTCTATTTACTTTGCATGAAATTCAGAATTTAAATACAGGAAATTTTATTGCACAGGTACACAAGTTGTTACTGGCTGCCATTTAAGCTGCCTAAATCAAAAATCTAGCTTCTCCAGGCTCAGCTGGTAATTAGTACCAGATTTACACTTAAGCGTACAGCTACACTGGTAATTTAGATCAATCCTGCAAGCCATTTCACATGCTGCTAAGCAGTTTCTTTTCTGTGTCACTCCTTAGTTGTAATCCACATAATTCTCTGATTGTTGGACCAGAAAATTGTTTTAGTTTCTGTGAATTGTTCTAGCTTCTCCTTTTGACCCTATCCCTGGTAATGGGCAGAGGAGAGGAAGCAGGGTGCAAAGGTCAAGTGTGGAACCTGATAGTACCAGTTTACCAGTCATGTTGCGCATGATTATTTGACTTCAAAATAGAGAAAGCTGTGTGGACACACAAAGAAAAAAAATTATCATGATAACTGCCCAGGGGCATGTTCCTACCCTGGAGTAAATGTGATATGCCTTTATGAAGAGGCAAACCATCTCCTGCTTACCATGAGGAAATAATGTGAACCAGGGTCACTGTCATGGAGCAGTTGATGCATAATAATTTCTTATCCTTCAGTAAGTTATTTCTGGATCTGCAATTTCCCCTCCCTGTACAGTAGCTGCTGATTCCCAGAGATAGCAGCAAAACCTCATGTAGCAACTGGGTCCATCCTTACACCAGCACTTCTGTATGAGGCTGTGAGGCAAAAGGTCTGAAATGAAGAAGGCAGGCTTTCTGCTTGCCGGCACATGGGAAGAAGATGGAATGGGTAAAGACACTTGAGTTTTCTCTGTGTAAAATGGAAGAGAAGGCGAAGAAGGTAGAAGTATGAAGTAAAAAATAATAAAGGCCCCTTGGGGCTTGGAAATGGTGGTGGTAGCATGCAATTGGAAAACAGGGTTTGGAGGCTGGACAGCAGAGGAGTAAGGACTGGTATAGCTTTGGGAAGTCAGAGGGATTGGAAAGGGATAAGAGAGCTTCAGAGCTGGGACCAGAGCAGATGGTGTAACAGTGGGCTGTTGTCAAACACTTGTGTAGGGGACTAACCAGCTGGATGTAAAAATAACTCAAAATCAGTCTGGCATTTTCTACGCACATTGCTTTTAGAAAACAGATCTTACATCTCTGCACAAAAAAGGAGCAATGGAGACCTGTCCTGGTATCTGGAACACTGGCTGGGGGGGTCCTCCATGCACTCTCCCATGCAGTGCCGCTGCACAGCCTTGTTGCAGACTGCTCTGGAATGGGACCTTCTTGCTCCCTTTTGTCTCTCTTTCTCACTGCTCAACATTGCACAGAACAGTTACATACTTACCGGGCCAAGGAGAATGTTCTCTGTGTGGAAAAAGAGTTACATGCTGTCAGCCAGAGCAGGGCACTGGTTTTCCAGCTGTCTTTGGCGGACTACAAAATTTGTGACATTCCCCCGGCTTTTGAATAAAAGAGAATGCACAACACCCTGCTTTTACAGCTTTCTGAAATAAAAGCCTGTTCTACACCTTTTTGTTTGTTACAGAAAGTGTTTAGGCCCTTCAAATTAAGGTTAAAATGTTTGGGGTCAATGAAACCCCAAGTCCCTGTAGTCCAGTGTTATGTGGCTAAATGCTAAGGATGGTGCTACTCAAGAGATTTCACTGTTCCCTATGAGCTCGATGAAGTGACTCTGAATTAGGGTTTAGGTTTTTGAGCATCCTGATCTTAGATACCCATATCTCTTCAAGGAAAGAAAATACATTATGTGGAAGAGAGGACCTTACAAATTTTTCTAGCTGATAATTAAGCATGTTAATTGCCTAAGAAGCATCAGCAAGTAATGTTCAACAGGGGAATGTCCTTAACTTGACTGTCCATGTAGATGCTAGACACCAAAGCCCCGAGTCTTCCAGATAAGATTGGCTCTGTTGTAGGCTGTGTGACTTTCAGACTTCATAACTGCTGTTGTACAAAAAATAGCCCCAAATATTTCAGATTTATAGAGAATAATATTAGTACTTTGAAGAAGGAGAACCTTCACAATGAAAATGTCGCTATTAACATTTTGAAAGAAAAAATTATGCACTTGGGAGAACAGAGTAGCCAGTTATAATGGCTTCATTAAAACTCACAGCGTGCTGAACTCACAGCTTAAGAAATGAGATTCCTGCCAGTGTTTAGAGATATTAGAATATTTTTATGAATACAAAAAATATTTTGTCTCCATATTAAATGATTAGAAAGAAAACAGGGCAGCCAGTGTAATGAGACTGCTAAGACAACTGTTAAAACACTTCAAGGAACAAATGCAGCCACTCTTTCACTGCTTGTTCTTCTACTGATGGCAAATGGGATGTTCCAAAGATCCTCAAAGAAAAAAAGGATACTTTTTTTTTAACCTTAACTTATATGCAAATCCACAGACTCATGCAGCGATGTAGACTTTTCAGTTTGAAATCTAACACCAGATGTCTCATTTAGGACAAGACTGAATCTAATCTCTCAAAGATGCCAGTTACACAGCACACGCATTTCCACATACTTTCAAACTCACAGCCCTTTTGAAGCCTCCTTTTGTCTTTAAAAGTAAAGCCAGACCTTATGCATTTCCTGCCCAAGACTATTCTATATGAACATTTAAAAGTGCTGCATCTTGCTTTTCATTTTATACAATATGACAGTAAATGTAACAACCTTTTCTGGAGGCAATGGGAAGGCGCATGTCTGTGCAGCGGTGAGAACTTTCTGACAGCATGGCTGAGCTTTCATTTGCAACTAGTTTTACACAATTCCCATTTCTCTAAGATGTATGTGCATGGCATAGCAGCACAATAAATCTAACGTAGGCAAGCAAGAAAGTACAATGTGTTTTCTCTTAACTATACTATTAATCATTACAGTCTCTGTTATATTGACAATGCAAAATAAAGTTCATTTTTTTAAGATTATCATCAGCTAACATATTCTTACAGATTTTTCTTTGCTAAATCTCCATACTTGCAGGCTGCAAGTTTTAAAACAGGGCAAAGGACTATTCTTTGGTCATGTAAGGTCAAATGACACAGCACGATCTGTCTCCAGATGACTCTCCCAAAACAGAGTGGCTTTATCTGCACCACCCTGGAAGGATGCAGCACTGTTGAGGCCACACCTTGAACACGGCAGCCTGTTTTGGGCCCCCCAGGAAAGACACTGAGGTGCTAGAGCAGGTCCTGAGAAGGGTAAAGAAGCTCGTGAAGGGCCTGGAGCACAAGTCTGATAAGGAACAGCTGAGGAAGCTGGGGTTGTTTAGTCTGGAGAAGAGAAGGCTCAGGGGGGACCTTATCACTTTCTGTAACTACCTGAAGGTAGGCTGTAGTTAGGTAGTGGTTAGTCTCTTCTTCCAAGTAATAAGTGAAGGACAAGAGGTAATGGCCTCAGCCTGTGCCAGGGGAGGTTTAGGTTGGGTATTAGGAAAAAATTCTTCACCAAAAGAGTTGTCAAGCATTGGAACAGGCTGTCCAGGGAAGTGGTCACCATCCCTAGAAGTATTTAAGCTATGTGCAGATGTGTCACTTGGGGACTTGGTTTAGTGGTGGACTTGGCAGTGCTACGTTAATGGTTGGCATCAATGATCTTAAAGGTCCTTTCCAACCTAAATGATTCTATGACCCCTTCCAATGCTTCATCTTGAATATTTAGCACATATCTATGCAATGTTTTTTCCCTTAATTTGTGAATGAGTTTCTATTGCTGTGAAAGAACTTGGATCAGACTAGGTTGAAATGGTATATTTCCATGTTCCTTTCTGTACTTTAGTCATCCTAAAGCAGACTTGCCTGTCTAATATTGATCTAATATTGATGGTGTTGCAAGGTATTATGGCTTATATGGTAAGGAATTTGGGTTGAACACACTTGTTTCACTTCATCTGCAGTCCATTCATACTCCAAAACTGCCACTAACAATAAAGCGTGTATGAGCTTTGAACTTCACTATCACACTCTAAATATCACCCGTGCTCGAGTCAGGGCCCCAGTGTGCTTTCTAAGTGCTGTGTTTTAGCCAGCCAGGGGCTCAAATTATGGCTTCACCTTATGTTTACATATGTCCTTAGAAAGATATGTGAGGACACTGAAGAATCCATTTGAACATGTTCAGGGATTGTGACAATTGTTTTGAAGGTACTTCAATAGTAGCTAGGACCTAATTGCTTCATTACTTTTTCTATAAAAGGATCGTGTCAGGGCCTGGGTAAATCCTGGGTAAATCCAGCATAGGGCATTTTGATTATCACTGACCTGCTGCAACCACCTCTAAGAGGTCTTTGCAGACAAGCATTAATTAAATAAGCTATTAGAGGCAGGAGTAGCATAAGCCATTCCTTTATTGCTGTACTAACTCATCACAAGCATACTGAAGTCACTGAAGGTCCTTTGATTGATATTCAGTGAACTTTGGATCAGATCTTGGATACAGCTCAGTTACAGCAGACGGTAATGATATTATGCTTTTGTGCTGATACAGTATTATTATGTAATATTGTAGACTTTGGTGTATTAGTAATGGAGTCTGTTCTGCACTTTCAACCAAAGTATATACATAACAAACACTGCACCTGGTTTGTCCTGCTTTTTCTCATTTCCGTAATATTCCTATGCCATAACAGGAAAATTTTTCAGTTCCCTTTCAAAGCCTGCTGGACTTTCTGACTCCATGACATTTATTGGTAACTAAGTGTTTGTTTTGGCTGCAGCATATCTTTTATCAGTTTAAAATATTCTGTTTTCACATTTTTTATTCTGCTTTGTTACCCTTCAATCTTCACAAAGTCTGCTTACTTTACAGTATTTGACACATAGAACTCACACAATATTCTTCTTTTAAAATTCTTATTATATACAGATTTCTCCCCTCTCCTACATATACTCTCTTAATTTTCATCACTGCTGTCAAGCTTGTCGAGAAAAATGATCAAAACTGAACCACAAATTCGAGCAGCAGATGTATTGTAACAATACAGCAAGTCACACTTTACATATATTTTCTTAGGTATAGTGAAGCCTACTGCTTATCTTATAACGCTAAAGAGATTTTGATCTGCTTAACCACTATGAGGTATGACAATATGTATTGTACTGCACAGTTATGGCAGAGCACTGCTATCTGTCCCTGACATAGTAAGGTAGATCACAGATTACTGTTGAAAAGGTAGGTATGCTATGTACCCTAAAATTCTCATACTCAGACTGCTCATCAGCCCCACTAAAGGATGCACCAGAGATGCTTTTCTTCGGCTACTGCAAGAAAGAAAACCTAAAATTCTCTTTCCTATGCTACTGCTCTCAGCAGAAAACAAAAAAGTAGACTGCCCCTTCATGTTGCCACTGCAGCTGCTCCTAGAGGGAGAAGACTGCACAAAGCAATGCAGGAGAAAGTGTGTAGGAAAGACCAAGAATGCTGTGCTGTGGAAGGTTAGAATGACTTCACCTTTGGCTTAAACCTTCAATATCATCTGGTTTTCTCTGAACACATTGCAGCTGCCACCATGGGGAGTCCACTCCTGCACTGAATCTCTCCATCGCTCTACTCAGCCTCACTGTGTGTGGCAGGACTAGAATGGGCAGATGTAGAAGATAATCCTTCCAGAATCAAAAATGCATCTATGCTTCAACTTCTGGTAAAGGAAAATATAAGGTATCATTGCCCATGTAACGCAGCCATCTCCTGACCCTGTGAGGATGCTGGAACAAGTCAAAATTAGGAACTGTTCTTTTTACTTGCCTGTTAAGCAGAGCATGGGGAAAGGAGCATGGCAAGTCTGTGCCCTCATTCAGTGACAGCACAGTTCAGGTGCTGGTCACAAGTCACAGGCTTCTTCTCAGTGTTCCCTGACAATACTCAGGCACTGAGTCTGCTGCACATAAAATAATATGTCTAGAAGTTACCACTGCTAATCTCTTCTTAGAAAAGTTCATTAAAACATCATCTTCATTAACATTTTAGTGGACTTTACTTCTTTAATGAACTCCTCTGGACTTTTTCAAATAGAGCATGTGTCTTCTTCAGGAATTTATCTCTGACCCAGAACATAGGGGTCAATTAGTACAATTCCAATTTCTTTTGCTCTAAAACGTTATGCTCCACTTTACTTTTCTTGCTCTTTTTATTCTGATGCATGCTGATTTAATTTTTGATGTTTGGTTTTAAAGAACAGAAATAACAGCTGTATAATTCAGACTACAGCTATAATTTTGAACTACATAACTACACTGGTTTATTTGTCTTTAGGGGTCCCCCTATAGTTTTAGTAAGTTTGGTGGTAAAAACTGTACTCCTCAAGTTTCATTAGAAGTATTACATTGCAGCAGCCTCATCTCTGTAAAATGACTTAATTCCAGTAATTTTTCAAGTTAGTTTTCAGTTCACAGTGTTTTCACAGAGCTGTGTTCGGAGGGCACAATTAAATAAATACATTTCTGCTGCTGTGCTACAAATCCTTGAGATTATTCAATTTTTGCTAAACTGAAATGCAAGACCCTTTTCAGTGACTATTCAGGAGTTAGATGGCGCATTCTTATCCTCACTGCATCTGCCATTCCTTTCTTTAAATAACTGATAGAATGAAAGGGGTAAAAGCAGCTGCTCTTCAGGAACACTATTTTTCCTGCTTAGAAGCAGAGAATATGGATAACTTGTAACTATTCTTATTTTTTTCTCAGTAATAATGGGGCCATACATTTAAACCAAATGCATACCCATTATAACAGCAGCAGATACTAAACAGGCAGCATAATAACTTATGCAGGGATAATTGTGTTTAAACAATATTGATAGATAAAGAATAATTAATATGACAATACAGCATGCGTAAGTTTTTATCAATGCCAAACTTTAGCCTGTCAAGAAAGGCCCCCAAAATCCAAAGTAAAAAACCTGACAGTGCTGGACTGCTGCTTGGAGGAAGCCATAAAAAAAATTACTCCAGGAGGAAAAACAAGGAGACTGAGCCTTAGCGTTGCTCACAGAAAGAAGCCAAACCACTTCACTCACAGTTGAAAGCATCATGCTTTGCAGTATAGCTATTCTGTGGAGACAGAGATGATAGAACTCTGTTGTAAATGATCCCTGGTCAAGCGTCCAAGTGCGCTGGGGAGACTTTCTGTTTATCCATGGACATCAGTCTGTCTTAAGCTGACAGGTTTATTAGCCTTATAACTAGAGAAAATAAAAAAGTGCTCATGTAAAAAGATGGTGAATATTTCTGCTTAAGATTTATGAGCTTTTTCATGAAAAAGAGAACAAATACTGTATTCTCATCTGAAAAGTCACTTGTCAATGCTCAGAAGTATAATGGGCTTGTCCACATATTGTGATACTGCAGATCATTTAATTGCTGGTGTGTTCTATGTGTGAGTATATATATCTTGTACAACTATACATATAAATATATGTATGTGTGTTATTTATATGGGGAGCACTTCAGGTGCAGTTAATGAGGGAACAAAGATCCATTTAACACATTTTGAGATTTCCTTGAAATGAAACAGGGAAGAAGATGCTGACAATGAATATTCTGAATAGTCAGGTTAAAGGGCTTATTTATGAAGCAACTTTCCAAACATCTTATTAATGACATGTGCTAAGTGGGTTTTTATTAATACTATGACTAAAATTTTTCAACAGCTCAGTTTTTCAACACATACCGCAACTGTGATGTGACTTACTAATAATAACTGCTATTATTGCAATGTGATGGCTTTTCTAAGCAAAGTTTGTGATGCCATGGTTGCATCTGTGACACTGCAGCTCCTAAACTTTTTGTAATATTAATTACATTTCTATACTTAAAAATTACACTTACATACTTTAATTAAGGTTACATACTTTCAGTGATTATCTGTGTACTGATTACCCAACCTTATCCTAAACCTCCAGGGGTGTGGTGGATAAACATGACCATCATCTGCTCAAGAAGCAATTGATATGATTTGACTGTGATTTGTGAATTTGTGCTTAAGCGTGTCCTGCTTGGTTCAGTAATTACTGACACAGGCCAAAACCCAATTTAATCTAGTCCTTGTAAGAAAATTCACTTGTAGTCTAGGGATACAAAGGATTATATTAAATAGAGCACAGAAAAATAAATAGGAGACAAAGAAAACCTGTGACTGTTAACCTCCACAAAAGCAAACTGCAATATTCAGTGGTATACTCACACAAAAAAAGAGGCAGAGAGTGTTTATTTGATCTATATCTAATTTTATTTAGATATTTCCAATACCTGGCCAAATGAGTAGTCTAGCTAAGATGACAGACACTTGAAAACCCTTAACAAGGTACAAAGAAGTAACTCTTCGAAGAGACAATCTCTGTTTTCATTTCATACCTTTCTTAGACCAGACAAATATTCAAAGCTTTCAGGCCCATCATTTTAGATTGTATTTGGACAATAACCTGAAATGCATAATTTAGTTTCTATTTCATTTGGTCACACACTTCATATGTGAAAGAATAATCATTTTGACTGTTACTACACAGGGATAGTCTTAAAATGCTTTGCTTCATTCTCAAGTATTCCACAAAAAGCTTTACTTTCCTTAGTGAGGAATTACAAATACTGAGTTTATGGCTGAATCCAGTCTATTTAAAGAGTTTATATGACCCACAACTACTTATTCAAGTCCTGAAAAATGTAGTGTTCTAGAATAAAGTGCTCCATATTCCAATGAAAAATACATGCATACTTCAGAAATGTATTATTACTGGGCTGAATTGACTATCAGGATGCTACAATGCATTTATAAATAAGACAAGAAATTGCCTCTTTTGAACTATTTCCACACCTCTCATGGTGTCAGAATTCAACAGTCTCTCACCAAGTTCTTTTAGATATTCCAACACGGAGGGTTTAATGCCTTAACATTTAGTTTACCTATTGATCTTTTTGGCATTACATGCCATTTTGATTTAGAAGTGCAAGTCAGCAAATGTTGAAATCACAACACAAGCACAATATAGCAACACACGGTTGAACCATGAGACAAATGACATGCCCATTGCTGGTCCCTGTGTGCTCAGTGTCACAAAGCAGATCTACTCCTTTGAAGTGTTTCAACAGCCTTTGTCATGAGACCTCTTGACTTTCCTCATAGGTCATGGCGCACTATAACTCAGGAAGCTGCATACTGTTCTTGCTCTGCAGGGTTAAACTGGTACATTGAGGCTTAAAAGCATGAGGTTTGGATTTTTCTAATTCTTGGATATTTGACATTCTAGTCCTTTCACATGGTTATCTCCACACAATTTAAAATTTACAATATTACGCAGAGGAACCAAGTACCTTTGTAGTCTCATTGTACTAGACACTGCCTGAAAGCTCATGAATATACATTTCAGGTCTAATCTCAGAGAAGAAGTGCCTAGGATACAGATTGCATGTAGACCATATTATGCTAAATGTATCCATCTGCTTCCTAGGCACTTTCTAATTTTCCCTTTTGCAGAACCTTATTCCTCAGCACAGACTTTCAATACAGTATATTTGCAGAAGTTCAATTTTTCTAGTTTACTGAGCTATCTAGATGTGTTATCTCTGAAAAATTACCCATGCTTTTCAAAGGAAGAGTTAAGGACTAGGAGACCTTTATTCTTAAGGACCTAGCATTTTTAAGCAATTCATAGTGCAAATTGTATCCTTCAGACAGATACACAGCTTAATACTCTTCTTGATCTGTGTCAGTTCTTCTCACACTGTAATGGCTAGTCCGGACTCTGCAATTTCAAGAACAAATTCTTAGATCAAAGTTCAGTGACTCCAAAGAAGACTAACACAGCTTCAACATCACCCATCACCCAGCTAAGCCAAGTAATGCCACCACTTGTGACCCCCAAGATAGCCTATACTCCTCAGTCAGTGCCAGTCTCTAATCTAGACTTCAACAGAACAGAAACTAAACCTAACAAGTAAAGGTCCTGCGGCTGCATTTGTTCAAGGGAATAGAATGTAAATGTAGGAACTCAGGCTCCTCTGTCATGCACAGTCCTCTCTAGTACACCTTTGTGCAGCTCAATTATAACAGTTTTCAACATCTTACTGTTTTCTGTTTTGCAGTACACCATTCTCATCCACAGGTTTCCTTTCTTTACCCCCATTTCAAATACGCTGTCACAGATTTTTTTTCTCTAGCAATAGTTTTGTTTTCTCCCAAGTTCCACATCTTCATCTGAAAAACTTTCAAATTCAGCATATATGAACAAAAGCTGAACTCAGCATCTTTCCCCTAGAACTCTTTTCCCCGCTTCCTAGTCTCTGTACCTAATTACAGGATCGCATATTTGCTTTAAACAACATACTGGTGAAACTCAGGGTTAAACCAGCAAATGGAGGCAGTATTGGATTGCATATGAATTATCAGGTCCAAAGAGACATACTACGGAAACATAGTAGGTATGGTTTGAGGGCAAAGATTTAGGAGTTAAACTTCTGCCCATTTCAGTGAGTCACAGAGCCTAGGGAGGGATGAGAAGGGAGAGCTGGGAAGCTGCCCCACAGCTGCAGCTCTCCTGGGCTGCCACTGAGACACAGAGGATGTGGTCAGCCCTAGTTTACAAACTCCTGGCCTCTGGAAGGTGGCAGATGACCGAATGATGCCTGCCAGCCCACTTCTGGTCTACTGGCTTGCTACATGATAATACAGTAATTCACATTAGAAGGGACCTAAAAAGATCATCTAATCCAACCTCCTGCTACCATCCAAATCAACTTGGCGCTTAAAGTAGTCTCCATGAGTGTGACTCAGTGGTTCCTACACTGCTAACAGCACTTGAAGAGGATCCTGCCTACAGTCCTCCTCTCTGACCCTGTAGAATCTTGCTTGAAATGTTTAAAAGAAACTGAACTGCAGGTATTTTCTTCAAATTACTATTATTTTTAAACTAATCGGTAATATTAGTGCTGGTTCCTCCCTTTAATTAACAATAGGTAATGCATCTTTAACTACAATTTAATTACATTATGAAGGTGGAAGGCATTTTCTGAAAGCTCTTGAATATTTTTCTCTTGCTCTTAGGGAATTAATCCTGCTAGTATTAATAGCTAACCTGCTTCAATTCCTTGTGCATTGTTATGAGAACTGAGCTCAAAGTTTAACTGTTCTAAAAAAAAAATGTAATGGTTGTAAACTGAAAATGTTCTACTAAATCTTAAAGACATTAAAATGGAAAGAGATACATGGAATTTCAATATGATTTTGGCTAACTGTGTTAGAGAAACTGGACTTTAATTCTCCTTAAGAAACACTGCATTAATGTACATAATCAAATTTCTCAAATTGAAAAGTCAGTATGCTACTGTCTGGAAAGATTTTGACAATGACAGAGGACACCTCTTTCCTGCCCAGATAGGAAGGTGTGAAAGCATTCCTATTTATATTTCTCAAGAGAATAAGGTGATTCTTCTCCCCTTGACTGCATCAAGAAAGACTCTTCACCTTAGCTCCTTGGTGTTAAGGTTTAGATGGCCAAATGCATGGTATTTTCTCAAAGGGGGATATCAGAGAAGTGGCTTTTGGTGTTGGTAACTCCTTGACATGAATGATTCAATGCACATCTTAAAGCAGCTGTCTCAGGCTATCTGTCATCTTAGGTAGATAAATTTCTTTGGTTATACATAGTTCCAATTAGCTGATAGGCTAGAGATCCATCTGTACAGAAAAAAAAGAGAAAAAAGTCCACCCCTAAAATCATGACATTCTGATGCAACTATCTAACTTTCAAAAACAGTTCAAAAGTTAAGAAACAACATATCCTAAAATTCACTTTGACCTAAGCTGCAGAGGAAGTTCAGACATCCACAGCAGGCTACAAGCAAGACACAAGAAAATCCATTACATCCCCTCAGAGGGGAAATTCCACAATAACCACCAGAGGCAAAATACCAGCAACACATTGATCACAGCTGCAAATGTGACTTTAATGAAAATGTAAATTTCCTTTAAATGTGCAATGTGCAACTGGCTCACAACCGAATGTGGTATATGTGCGTTATGAGTGCAACTGCCAAGGTTTGAGTAAGAAGCAAAGGAGTAAAGAAACCAATACTGTACTCTCTCAGACAAAAACTGTGAAGTAAGCCTACACCAGATTCCCTAGCTGAAATCAGCTAACATCAAGAGGAAACCGGCTGACTGATGGAACACCCTCTCTCAACTACTGGAACGAGAAGATCCAAATGCATTTTTCTGAGAAGACTGATGCAAATGAGTGGTTCCTACCAGAGTTTCTCAAAAGCAAGTTCTACAAAAAAAGCTGAAAGAGCTCCATTCTTTCTTTGTGTATGCAAGGGGAAAAGTAGTATCAGAGAGACATTTACCTAGGTAAAGAAACTCCTTCAGTTTCTCTAAACACACTTGAAAAGCAATTGCAACAAAAATGAATTTGGTTTTGATGGAACAGTATGCACTGACAGAGATTCAGAAATGAGGAAAGGTCCTTATTCATGCAGTCAGGATTTCTTTCAAATTTCTGGTTCCACTTCTGAGGACTTTCTGTGATAAACAATGCTGGAAGCTGGAGCAAGAGATCTGAGTCAACTGATGACATCCTGACTACAAAGCATCTCAGTAAAACTGACTATGGAGTAGGTAGAAAGTATCCTGCACAGGAGAAGAGGCCTTCATAGAGGCTGCAACTTCCTGTATGTTGGTGTAGCCTCAGTCTGCTTGTAAGGCAGGAAGCTCTTATAAACCCCAGCTAAACCAGTGGCGTCAACTTTCCCATACACATTTCTGGGTGCAGAAGTCATCTCAGTTATTTTTAAATAGAATCCTTAAACATACTGACCCCTGGTGAATGTGTAACTGTTATACACAGACAGACCATAATAACGGCGGGATTTCAAGCATTGTTGTGCAAACAGCTCATTCGGAGTAGTCTGCTTGATACCTGCCCTCTGAGAATACTTCTGAATAACCCTAGCACATGGATACCTAGGGTAAACCCTCAGGAGAATTGATTTTCCTGTGTATAATTTCTTCGAGACCTCTGGGGAAACCTCAGAGGTAATTTGCAATTTTCCTGCTGCCAAGAATGGCTTTGGAAGTGCTGCAGTACACATATAGGCAGCCCCATGGCTGTAATACTTTCAGGTAACTCGAGGCTTAGTGATGCATTTTTGCTTAAAATTTCTTAAGCCAATTCAACTTTGTCAGGTTTGAACGTTTCTAATAATAATACCTTCATCACTAGACTGTGAGTAATAAGATGAAAAATGAAATGCAGATGGAATTGATAAACTTTCAGGTAGTACAACAGTTCCCATCAGTAAACAGCAGAAGAACCTCTACTGAGTGAATTCAAAACTATACTGAAGGAAAAGGTTAAGGACTGGATTTCCAGACATACAGAGCTGATCTTTTCCATTTTCAATTTTTGTGTAATTTGACTGATTCATATTTCCTGGTTTTAATCTTATATATTGTACAGTGTTTTTCTATACTTAGAATTCTGCCTGTGTCTATAGTAATCAAGGTCATAACTATCCACAAGAGGTCTCTAAATTATTAGGTGGATAGTTAATGCTTCAGTGAATCCAATACAACTGAAACCTAGAGCAACTGATTTGCAATTTATTGCATTAAAAACTACACAGCATGTATACAAATGAGGTAGTTTACCAAATGAATTAACTTCTCATAAATCATGGGAGCACTAAAATAAAATCTTGACTCTGTAAATTTAACATTGCCGATTTATATATAGATGTGATGAAAACACAAAATAAGAAGCTAAGTATCAGCTGAGTATATTTATTACTTACAGATGACACTGCAGTCATAGTAAATACACAAACATTTTATCTGGTGGTGGCAAAGAGTAAAAGAAATTCTAGAATCATAAATGCAATTTAAGATTATTTTCCTTGTCTTAAATATCAGACATATATCAGACACCTGAGATTCAAAGTGTAAAACAAGAAAAGCGTAAGACATAAAAAACCTATGACATGTTTAAAACCAGAAGCAGAAATAGCAATGAAAATTATCAAGAGGACTTTTTTTTAATAAAACACCAACATTAAAAATAATGAAGTTTCTGTTTGCTTGCGAATGGCTCACACACTCAGGCTTCTATGGCTTCTGGCTCCTATAAACAATCTTGTTGAGCAAAATTCAGCCAAAAAAAAAGTGATGAAATAAGTTATGTGCTTGGACAAACTGTCAGTGTCAATGCTGGATTCAGGTGAGAAATGAGGAAAATGACTCATACACACTACTGAGCTGCAAGAAAGAATTACTAAATTAACACTGGGTGTTATTTGACTTTTCTGAATACAACTTTGCAGTATTTCTATTACAGCAGTCCATTTATCACTTGCTTTCCCCGCACTGCTTAAAAACTCTTACTTCTATATTTAACTCTGTTCTTCCCAAGCTGCATTCCAATTTACTAGTAAGGTTATTTGAATACATAACTTCTAGTCTTTAACCTAGAGAAATCTCTTCACCAGATCATTGCCATTCCACAACAGCGACTCATAATCATTCTACCTTATTGAAATGAGATAAAACCAAAGCCAACAATATTGATTTTACAGATAGTTGAATAGACAGGGAAGTACAGAACCAGATTCACAAGAGTACTAAGGCTGAATGTGTATTTGGAAGCTTTTATTTCCTATGAAACCAAGGAGGGGCTGGTGTTAAACCAGAGTCTGATATGTAAACATCCATTAAGCACTGCAGACTCTGAAGAATGTAGGTTATAATATCTTGGGCACCTCTTCAGACCTTCTTCCAGTTGTACTGATTTTGCCCATCTAACACTGAGATGGATTACTCTAACCTTTGTCTTAAAATTGCTTCATGTACAATTGCTGTATGATCACATCCTTTCTTCACCATTACTTTGCAAAAGCAATGTGACTAATCTTTTCACCTTTGCAATACAGATTTAATCAAAGCAACACGTTTCTGAATACTTCGTGTTTCCTTACCAAAAACGCTACAAAACTTAAAACTTGTTTTGACTAAAAGCAGAATTCCTATTTCAGCCCTTGTCTTCCCCCACCTTTTACTCAAACCTCAGACACAGACACAGGTTCCTTTCCAATTTAACCTTTTGAGAATGTCAAAACAGGGAATAATTTATACTTCTTTTTGAGTTATACCTCAGAAAGTAGCTTTCAAAAACAGTTCACTGGAGCAACTAGTCCCTATGTGTCAAGAAGAAATAACATATCCTTTACTGTTATCTGGGAAGTTCAGACTTCAATGCTCTAAGGGCTCCCTTGGTGTCTCGTTTATTTTTAGCCTTAGTCAAAGCTAAATGGCCAATCAAATGCCTGCTTAACTTTTGCAATAAAGGCAAAAATGAAAGATGAAGGGTCTCTAGTACTTCAAGTTCTAGAAGCTGAAGCAACAAAAAACTCAAGAAAAAGCCAACTGGATTTTGAATTTAGTGAATAAGATGAAGTTAGCCAAATTATGACAAATGCAGAGTACCAAGAGACAGTTCCAAATAATAAGATCTATTAAAATGTGCATTATCTTATGTGTAGGAAGAAAAACTTTCACCACTGTAACTAAACCTTGACTCCTGTGAAGAGAATGATGGCTGTAGATACAGTAGATACAGAAGGATATCACTTCCTCATTTTCCTACGTGAATTAATGTCTGTATTTTACGAATGTTTTAAAAATACAAATATATACAACCTGCAAAACCCATAAATCACTATGAGGACAAATAGTGTGAATTCAATCAGGAGTTTATATTTGTCTGGCTGCATCTTAGTTATCAAAATTGCTACAAGTCTGTGCTGACACACTACTGGTAAAAAGAAATCAGTGGCTATTTAAGTGAAATTTCTGGAAAATAAACTTCATTGCTGTAACACCTTTCATAACTCTCTGAGAAAATGAAATGGGTGATAATCAAGCCTCTAAAAATGTCCAAGGAATTTTTTTATGCTTTTAATATAGCTGTTACCAGCATCTGTTAAGTAGTCACAGGAAAGATCATAGAAGTTAAGACCAAACAAGAATATAACTTGCTTTCCTATGAGAAGAAGGAGTTAGCACTGAGTTTCCGGAGAAGCATGATCTTGTCACAAGCTATCTGGAGATCTACTACTATCTCCCATATAGTTACGGCAAAAAGATATCAGTAGACATTTACTTCAGCACATCAGTATTTTTGAAACACTAACCCTTCTAAAAAAATTGTGCAGCTTTTCTGACACAATGAATCTGCTTAAAGTAATGGTTTAGCCTAGTTTAAAATCACCTTGGTTTGAAAACAGTCTGCTGATTTAGATATGAACAATGTTCTAAACATTCTATATAATACCAATATAATCCATGACCAAAGTTTTCTTTTATCTGCTTACATTACACGTAACTTTTTGTGATCATTTGCTGTTCTTTAATGGACTTGCACCTTCTGGGACTCAAAATGCTGCACAAATTCATGTTATATTTTAAATTAATTTAGTCATCTTTTTAACACTCCTATCTCCCAGAATTACATTTACTGCATTGATTCTATATTGTATTATTTCACAATTACTGGGCTGGTAACTAGCCCCTAGACATTTGATTGCCTTGCTCTTGCAGCCCTAATAATAATACTTTCTTCCTAACTTTTCCAGGAATCGCTGATTTAACATACAAATATATATAAAGGAAAACTGCATGTGTCTTGTCTTGTTATGGAAAGCAGCACAATGAATCTCTAGGGGATTTGTGATTTGTTAGGTATAGAAGTGTTTTTCTGAACCCTGCTCATGACAGTGGCTGTGGTCCTGCTGAAAACAGGCAGTGGGATCTGCCTGCAAGGGATTTTAACCCTTGCTACAAGCCTGAACTGCTGCATCCACATCAGTTAATCTACAGAACTCCCTCCTTTCCAGCCAGCTTTACAATGATCCTATGAGTTAAATATATCAGTATATGCCATTAGCCCCTACTGTCACAACAGCTCTAAAGTTTTTTGACACCTTCACAACAATTATGCAAATTAAAGCCTATCATTCAGGAAATTCATTCTGTATTCAAGTTATTGATACTGCAAGTTTTTTGACCAAAACTGTAATACTACCAGATAGTAACTGTTTGCTGTGATGCATGCTCCATGACTGGAGTAGCTCATATTTGTCTAAATGTCAGATTGATTTACAAAGGCCTGCTATCTCTCCAATTTTATTTCCTGATTTTTTTCCCCATCAGTAAACTTAACATTTTGGTATTAGAGGAATATATATTAGTGGAATATAAGCTGGGAAATCTGCAGAGGTTTCTGATGCCATTATTTTAAAATGGGAGATTAAATCATTAGATATTTGATGGAGTACTGCAATGATTAGTTATGATAGCCACAAAGAGGTTTCCAAGCCACGCCAGGTTTAGATTTTTTTTCCTTTTAAAGGCTTGTTGGTACCTGGCAAGTCTTGTTTTATGGGCTAAACAAAGAATCTTTAAGTAATGCTTTCCTTCACATGTGGCTTGTGTACCCATCTTACTGAAGCTTATACATATTCTTTGTGAAGCAAAACACATATTTATTAATAAGGAAAGTAAAGGGTACAGACCATAGTGAAGACAAAAGTAAGGTATAGAATGAATTTGTTACTTGGCTGGTTCCCATTCCTCACTGACTTTCTAAAGAGCAGAAGATTCATTTTGTCCGAATTGATTCAGACTATGAATTCCATATGGAATGAAGATTCAGGATACCTTCTTGATATGCATGCAGCGCTATCAGATGTCGAGGGGTTTGGCAAGAAGTGAAAAGCCCTGATCTGTACAATATACACTACATGGAAAGAAATATGATTCCTGACAGTTTGTAATTCTGCCAATGCTATAGAAATTTTTACAATGGCAGTAAAAAGCACCTCTCTAACCCAAAGACTCTTCCTGCGAAGCTTACAAACTGTGCAGCTAATCATGATGGAATTGGAGCTGTTAAAAGTTACAACCATTTTCTTCTATTATAGAAAGCACTAGACAAACTGAGTGAGAGACTGCTATTCCTCCTATCACAATGCCTATATAGAAATGAAAGAATTATGTGAAGCAACTGCTTTTCGAATAAAAATACGCTTGCTAATTTTTAATGTATGGTTCTAATAAATATCTATATTGAGGACTGGAAATGCAGTGCTTATGTTTAGTTTGATAAGACACCAAAGATTTGCAAGCTTCTGACTCCCTTCTAGAGTAAGGCAGGAATTTTTCAACAAATTATTTTCCTGAAAAAATATGCATCCTCTTTGGAACCACCCTTTAAGGACTGGAATATTGTGATGAGATCCCTCCAGGCCCATTCCTTTCTAGGGAGATACTAACTCTGTCAGTCTGTCCTCACAGGGCAGGTCCTTCAACCCTTTGTTCACCTTCATTGCCCTCCACTAGATCCTCTCCTGTCAGCCTGCTTCTTGCTCGAACTGCAGGGTGCAGAACTGAACGCAGGACTCCAGGTATGGCCTGACAAACACTGAGTAATTGATCTTGTGAATTTTACAGCTTGGAATGATTTTTATTGATTAAGACTTCTTCTTCCATGGCTTCTAACCCTACTTTTTATGATATAAAATTGAGGAAAATGTAAAATTTGAATCAGTGGATTTTAGGCTTGAGAAAAGAGCTTTGGGAAAACAGGATGTGCTTCAAAGAGAGCAGTAGATAGTGCTATAAAACACAAACTGTAATTTATATTAAAATGTACACAGAGAAAATTACAACATAATTGAAAATTGCAGATTTGGATCAACACACACTGTGTGATAGCAAAACTGCGTTTGGAGAAAAAAAGGTGAAAGGAAAGGAACACTGCTTCATCTGTTTTAGGGTATGAAGTGTTGAAACCATCTGACTTTTCATATAGTGACACCATAATTTATATAGTTGTAGCAGTAGCAAAGGGAATGATGTTTTTAGGAGAAAGTTTTTAACTATGTTTTTTTCTGATTGTAGAGAAAAAACTTTCAGTCAAAATAACTAGTGCAAACGTAGTTAAAGACACCACAGATAAATCTTCTAAATGCAGTTTATTTGTACGAAAAACAAAACGGTATTTTAGATATTAATAATGGAAAGCTACTAAGGCTTCTGCAAAGGATCCAGTATCCAAAATATTAAAGATTGGCAGCAGCTTATTTTTTCCTTCTCTTCAGTAGGTAATGTCTTTTTTTCCTTATTCAGAAACATACCTTCAGGTCTGAATAACTCATTATCTTTTTACCATTTTTAAAGCTTTCAAACCTAACAAGTTTTTAAAGCTGCTCTTCTGCTTTTGCTTCCTATTTATCTATTTTCAAGGAAGATGGTAGACTTTTTAGTCTCTGCTTGTCAGTTCCTAATTGTAAGGTTTTGCCTTGTTAAAATGTTTGTATACATGTTCTTAGAGCATTTACTTAATTCAAAAATTGGTTTTTTTTTCCACATAAAGACTCTAAATATAAAAATATTGTGTCCAGAATCTGTAAAATTAAGTTTTTGAAAATAATGATCAAAACATCTGTGGAGAGACACATGGAATATAAAGAGCTTAAAATACTGTATTCTAAAAATTAAAAGACCTTGCCAGTAATGAATACTAACAGTACACTGAATGATATGATGATTTTGCAGCTGCATCCTCAGCTGCCCATGATTAGAATGAATAGTACATATATATAGAACAATAATTATTGAGAATCCATCCCAACATTGTGTCTCAGCTTCAAATGAACAACATTCTACGTGGACTTGGTAAAGTATACATTCAGGCACTAAATTATCATCATAGAAAAGTGAGAATTAACATTTTAAAGTATGTTTTCTTTAATGATAAACAATGTTATTTGCAGTAAGATTTGGAAAGCTAAGGTATTCAATAAATAATACTATATTCTAAAATGCCACTTGGTTGTCATTCTATCAGCAACAGTTTTCTCTCTCTTCCACCTGGTAACATTGTTGTATATTACTTTATTTTAGTAACTGAAAAAGACTCACATCCACAATCTGCTGCGGTGCAAGCAGGCAACCAAACACCCCAGGTAATTGAGTGGCTACCATGGAGAAAAAGGTAAGAAAACATGACTGTTTACCAAAGGCTTGTTCAAAAGCCTGTGGAACAAAGCTGTGTAGGGCCCAGGAATACTACCAAACTTCAGTAGTCAGGTTGATCTCAGTTTATCCTCCTATGTATTTTTCACTTTCTAAGGAAATTGTCTGATCCATGAGCCATGACTGTGACACACAACAAGTTTTTGACAAATTTTATGGCATTACCATTGCCCTTCTCTAACCCTCAGTTTGGTTCTGGACTAAGACAAGATGAATTTCTGTTGCCAGGCAGCACAAAATCAAACACTAGGGCTTCCATTATTTTTGTGCTGGAGCAAATTTTCAGTAATAATGACTCAGTGGTTAACTCCTTCTCTTGCAGCTTACATAGCTGACAGGAAGATCTTACCTGCAGTCAACAGGATACTGCCAACTTAAGTCATACCTTTACATCTTCAACCAAATTATCCCAAGCCTCTCAGCAACATATTTTGTATGTACGTATACATGTCTGCTTACTTACACATTTTACATTTCAAATTGCTTCAGTTTGCAAACTAACTACTTTGTAGTATGTGATAATGGACTGTTCATAAAGAAGCACTTATTTTTTATCTTTGTATAATTTTGTAGGCAGATGCAAGCTCGTTTTACCAACATATGGTGACTGCATTCATATCTGGCACCAAACCTCAACTACCAAGTTCTTTGTGAAGACTGGAGAGACAAGCTCTGACTCAGTAGTTTACTAACATGGTCTCCAGATTTTGGACTAGAGCAGACCCATGTGCTCTCTACTCAGAATGCAGAGCTTGTTGGTACCTGCCATCCATACAACACCGTAGCTGCACTTTACAAAGCTGCCTACAAACTAATTACTAATGCAACTTTTGTCAGTATTATATTTTATGCTGTTGGACCACTCCTTTATCCTTCTTTTCGTTCCTGCTCAAAGGAAAAATAGGACAGAACAGAACAGAATAAAGAATATTTCAGTTGGAAGGGACCTACCATGGTCATCTAGTCCACCAGCCTGACCACTTCAGGACTGATCAATAGCTAAAGTCTTCTTGTTATCTGACACAACAATGGCCATTTTCAGCTCTAATTGAGCTTTGGCCTTTTGTGTCTTCTCCCCGCATACATGAATCACAGCTCTGTATTCTTCCTGCAAAGCCTGACCTTGCTTCCAGAGATCATACAATTTCTTTTTCCTCTTGAGCTTCACAGGAACCCTGCTCATCCAAACTGGGCTTGTGCCTTGCTTGCCTAACCAACACAGTGATATTGCCTGCACCTGTACTTCTAAAAATTGCTTCTTAAAGGCTGACCAGCACATGTGGACCCTAAAAGCAGGTTCCCAGGTGTCGTGGTTTAAGCCCAGCTGTAACTCAGAAAACCACGTAGCCGCTCGCTCACTCACTCCCCCCCTTCCTCCCCCCAGCTCCTGGAGGGATGGGGAGGAGAATCGAAAGAATGCGACTCCTACGGGTTGAGATAAGAACAGTCCAGTAACTAAGGTATAACACAAACCGCTGCTACTACCACCAATAACAATAGTGACAGGGGAAATAACAAGGAAAGAGAATACAACTGCTCATCACCCAGCCCAACCAAGCAGCGAACTAGCCCTTCCGGATAACTCCCAGTTTACATCCTGGGCATGACGTCCTGTGGTATGAAATACCTCTTTGGTCAGTTTGGGTCAGGTGTCCTGTCTCTGCTTCCTCCCAGCTTCCCCTCCTCCC